>JAPVLO010006878.1:0-51000 GCA_027257055.1 Cephalopachus bancanus | reverse complement strand
CTCAGCCTTCCAAGTAGCTGGAACTACAGGGCTCAGGTAATCCACTCACCTCAGCCTCCCAAAGGCGCGGGATTACAGGTGATCCACCAAGCTTGGCTTCGGTTTTTTCTTATAAAGGTTTTTTTTTTTTTTTTGAGTTGGATTCTCACTCCATCACCCAGGCTAGAGTGCAGTGGCACACATGCTCACAGCACCCCAGCTGAGCCGATGGGCTCAGCCTCCCAAGTAGCCTGAACTACAGGCACCCACTACCATGTCTGGCTAATTTTTGATTTATTGTAGAGATGAGATCTCGCCAAGTTGCCCAGACTGGTCACGAACCCGCGGGCTCAGGCAATTCGCTCACCTCAGCCTCCCCCAAAGTGCCAGTATTACAAGCTGAGCCACGGAGCCCGGCCTCGAGTTCATATTTTAATGACAACCTCAAAGTCTGGAACCATAGGTAATCTTTTTTTTACCCAAATGTCAAGCTAGAATTGTCAAGGGGAGAAAAAGATCATGAAAAATATCCAATCATCCCTGGAAAGATCTGATTTTAATGCCTTACTAAATAGTTGAGTGTAGCATAGTAGCCTTAAAATTTTACTTAGCACCATACTTCCAGTGACATAGCTCCATCTGGCCCTATAAAAGTACTGTGAATGGCTTTGTTTACTAGAAGTTATTGCTACTGAGATGAAAAGTCACAATGTAATGAAACTAGTAATGCAGCAATATGCAACCTCAAGCTCTACAATGTGGCTATATTTTGAAATCATTAAAATACAAATGATGATTAAAATGCAAAAAACTGATTTTGTGCTAGCTTTTAAGATATTGAGTGGTTTTTAAAATATGTGGTTGAGTGAGTGTGTCAACATAACGCATATTAGTGTATTTTAAAATTGCTCTGATAGGCAAGGTGTTTTCTCTGGCCAGTGACTTACCAGTTATTTTTAAAATGTTCTGTGATTCATCAAGTCAGCTAGGTTTCTGGTTTTCTTTATTGTAATTATGAACATATAACTTTCACAGTTTTTGTCACTAATTTTCAGGTGTTACCTGTATGTGATATTTAAGATGTTTAGAACTGAGAAATATTCCTTATGTTACTTTTTGGATATATCACATATTTGCTTCACATTATTGTGGGACATTTGAAATCAGTCGATATTATTGCTCTAGGCTAACTTTTTAAATGGTATATGTTTAAAGGTGCATATATTGCAAATATTTTTATATGTAATCCCTCTGATAGATACAGTTCTTAGGTTTGTGTTATTCTATCACGATAGAAATTGAAAGTCTATCTAAGGAACATTCTTATTATCTGTAGGACAAAGCACCAGCATTATCTAATGTATTTCTACATAAACTCAAATCTGTTGAGACATATTAAAATATGAAATGTCAGACTGGAATTGATTTTTTCGGAGACATATTTTACAACTCGTCATATATGTTAGCTACCCAGTCTCCTTCTAAGACCTTTGAGACTTCCTGCTTTTACTTAGCTTACTGCACATTACAGACATTACATGGATGAAGGTGGGCCCTTCACAGAAGACTTAGTTCTCCTCTATTGCTCTATACCCATTGATCCATAGACACTGTATTTTTTTTTTTACAAAATGTTGTGGAGAAAATTATTACTTCTTACAATAGTTAGAATTGATTATATAATTTTGTGGACATCTTGATATTATATCTCTCTTTTCACTCTAAATTGTCTCAACCACACCCATAGCTTCCACTACTATTTATTTTCACCAATAACTTTCAAAGATAAGCATAATTTTCTGACTATTTTTGAGCTATAGGCTCTCTACTCTGCAGGTTCACTTTGGTATACCTTAAACTTAGTACTTTCAAATCTGTGACCTTCTCTCTTCAGACTAATTTGCTTCTGCTCATCTGGTCCCTTTCTGGGTTAATGATATCACTATAGTACTTGAGTATTTTCTTTTCTAAAGTAATGCAGAAGTCTTCTAGCTGGTTTCGCTGGTTTCAGTCTTGCTTTCTTCAATTTATTGTCCACACTACAATTGGAATGTTATCTAAAAACACAGATCTTAATCAGTCAGTCACCATCTTAGAAAAGTTAACACATTCTCAAACATTTATAGAGAGAAAGATCAGGCTCCATGGAGAAGCAGGCAAGTTTCTACCTTGGGTGGGTGGAGGGAAAATTTTACATACTCATTTCCTGGTTTCTCTTACCAGCTCACTTCTACTTCTGAGTTAAGTTCAGTCTTTGGAAAACATTTCTGGGGGATGGAGTCAAAGGCTGGAGGAAAACGGGAATAGGAGAACCACAGTATTTGAACAGCTATAGCACTATAGCCTTGTAACATAGACATATGAGAGAGAGATAGATAAAATAGTATGTATATACTATATAGACAATATATAATATCTATTTTGAGAATACATATTTTTACATATGTCCAATATAGAAACTGTTACAATGTACTGTATACATTTCAGGCCAGGTAATGGCTCCAGTTTTGGTCTTTGCTCTTAAGATTGTTTTGGCTATTTGGGATGTTTTGTGATTCCACATGAATTATGGAATTGTATTTTCTACTTCTGTAAAAATCGTCATTGCGATTTTGATAGGGGTTGTAATTAATCTGTGTATTGCTTTGAACAATATGGACACTTCCACAATGTTAGAGTCTTCCAATCCATGAACACAGAATGTCTTTCTTTTTTTCACATGAAAAAGTTTTAGTATTAAGCTTGTCGTGAAAAATCCAAACAATGGCCACAGATACTGTCACTGCATCATCTTTAGTCCTTTGCCTTTTTGCCAGCACCAACATTGGCCTTTGCAGTCCCCTTGACTTTCTTCATTCTGTTCTTGCATTCCTTTCGCTGCTTCCTTGAGGTCTTTTTCTTCTCATACAGGCCATGTCTTGCAAGTCTATGTCTGTGTTCATTTTTCTTTGCATAATCTAAGGAATCATAAATCATGCCAAAGCAAGTTGTCTTGCCACCACCAAAATGAGTTCTGAATCCAAATACAAAGATGACATCTGGTGTTGTCTTGTATATTTTGACTAGTTTTTCCAGAAATTCTGTCTTAGTTACTGTTGTCCTTACTGTGAAGGACATCAATGACCATTCGTTTCCGTTGAAGCAGATGGTTAGTCATGAATTTCCTGGTCTGAATAGTTACTGTGCCATTCATGATGGCTGTCGATCCTCAGGCAGTTCCAGAAGGTCTTTCAATTTTTTGTGTCTCTAAGTTTTTCTCAGAAACATTTTGTAGTTTTTCATGTAAAAACCTTTCAAATCCTGGTTAGATTTATTCATAAGTACTTTAATCCTGTTTTAAATTTTTTTTCAGTTGGGGATTCACTCCATTACCCAGAGTGGAAGGCAGTGGCATGGTCGTGACCACCCTAGTGTTGACCTGCTAGGCTCCAGGAATCCTTCCACCTTATCCTTCCAAGTAGCTGGAACTACAGGTGCACACGACCATGCCCAGCTAAGTTTTTGATTTATTGTAGAGATGTGGTCTTGCCAAGTTGCCCGGGCTGGTCTGGAACTCATGGTCTCAGGCAATCCTCTCACCTTGGCCTCCCAAAGTGCTGAGATTACAGACTTGAGCCACCATGCCTGGCTGTATTTTATTCTTTTTATATTATCATATATAAAATTGCTTTCTTGTTTTTTTTAATAGTTTGTTGTTAGTGTCTATAAAAACACAACTGATTTTTTTTGCACATTTTATATCCTGTAAGTTTCCTGAATTTGCTCTGCCAATTTTTTTTGTGTGTATGCTTGTGGAATCCTTAGAGGTTTCTACATATAAGATTATGCCATCAAGTCAGGCTTGGTGGCTCAGCCTGTAATCCCACGCCTTTGGGAGGCTGAGGTGTGTGGATTGCCTGAGTCCGTGGGTTCAAGACCCGCCTGGGCAGCGAGACCTCATCTCTACAATAAATCAAAAAATCAGCCAGGCGTGGTAGTGCATGCCTGTAATTCTGGCTACTTGGAAGGCTGAAGTGAAAGGATGGCCGGAGTCCAGCAGCTCGAAGCTGCGGTGGCCAGGAGCAGCCACTGCACTCCAGTCTGGGCGACAGAGTGAAACTCCAACTCAAAAAATAAAAAATAAATAAAATAAAGATTATGCCATCTACAAACAGAGAAAAATATAATTCTTTCTTTTTTAATGTGGATGTCATTTATTTCTTTCTCTTGCCTAATTTCCATGGAAAGAATTTTCAGTACTATGTTGAACCAGTGGTGGGAGTATCCTTGCCTTGTTTGTGAAAACTTTTGACTTTTAACCATTGTTATGATGTCAGCTTTTCATATGCAACATTTCTTATGCTGAAGTAAATTATATTGATATAAATTCATTCTATATCTAGTTTGTTGAAACTTTTTATCATGAAAGTGTGTTGAATAGAACAGAATACAGAATCCAGAAATATGCAAACAAATATACAGTCAACTATCTTTGAAAAGAGTATGAAGGCCGGGATCGTTGGCTCAGCCTGTAATCCTGCTCCTTGGGAGGCTGAGGTGAGTGGATTACCTGAGCCAGCATGTTCAAAACCTGCCTGGGCAACTTAGTGAGACCTCATCTCTACAATAAATAAAGAAAATTAGCCAGGTGTGGTAGCGCGCACCTGTAGTTCCAGCTACTTGGAAGGCTGAAGCGGAAGGATCGCCAGAGCCCAGCATTTGAGGCTGTGGTGGCCGGAATGACCACTGCACTCCAGTCTGGGTGACAGAGTGAGACTCCAACCCCCCCAAAAAGAGTATGAAGAATAAACACAATAGAGAATGGATAGTCTCTATAACAAACGATGTTTGGAATACTGGATATGTACATGAAAAATGATAATAAAATTGGGCCCTATCTTATACAACATAAAAATAAACTCAAAAGGTAATAAAAGTTTAACCATAAGACATGAAACAATGAGGGTTCTAGAAGAAAATAATAAGGGAGAAGCTTTAAGAGATTAGTCTTAGCAATGATTTCTTGGATATGACACTAAAAGCACATGTTACAAAAGAAAAAAAATAGATAAATGGGACTACTTCAGACTAAAGATTTCTATAAAACAATGGAAACAATCAACAGAAAGTAATGTCAACCCACAGACTGGTAGAAAATACTTGCAAACCATACATCTGATAAGAGGTTAGTATCAAAAATATATAAGGAATGCACACAATTCAAAGCCAAAATACAAATATCCGGATTAAAAAATGCTCAATGAACTTAAATAGTCATTTAATCGTGAACCAATTGATACAGAAATATTTATTTATTTGAGTTGGAGTCTCACTCTGTCGCCCAGGCTGGAGTGCTGTGGCATGCTCACAGCCACCCCAGTGTCAACCTCCTGGGCTCAGGTGATCCTTCTGCCTCAGCCTTCCAAGTATGAACTACAGGCGTGTGCCACCATGCCTGGTTAACTTTTGATTTATTGTAGAGACGAGGTTTTGCCAAGTTGCCTGGGCTGCTCTCAAACCTGTGGACTAAGGCAATCCACTTGCCTCAGCCTCCCAAACTGCTGGGATTATAGGCTGAGCTTCCAAACCCAGCTTCTACTGACTTTTAAGGATGTCTATGATACTTGAGTAATAAGAAGAGGTTTTTCAGAATAGTAACATGACTCCAATGGTATAAAATATACCATGGCATCAGTTATCTTGGGAAAGCTTAAAGGAGGTGGATTATTAACTTTTACTCTTTATTTGCTTTTGAATTAACAATTTATATAAAATACTCACTAATTTTGTAATTAATGTTTAGCCTGTGTATAATTTCCTTTTTTTTTTTTTTTGAGTCAGAGTCTCACTCTTTCACCTATCCTGGAGTGCAGTGGCATGCTCAAGGCCACCCCAATGTTGACCTGTTGGGTGCTGGTGATCCTTCCACCTCAGCCTACCAAGTAGCTGGAACAACAGGTCCACACTACCATGCCCAGCTAATTTTTGATTAATTGTAGAGACGAAGTCTCACCAAGTTGCCCAAGCTGGTCTCGAACCTCTGGGCTTAGGCAACCCTCTCACCTCAGCCTCCCAAAATGGTGGGATTACAGACTTGGACCACCTATCCAGTTGCCTTTCTATAATTTCTATTCACAGAACTTACACAGTTTAATGGTTTTTGACATTGCATAATCTGTGTAGCCACCACCCCAAACAACTAGAAAATATTTTTATCATCCCAGGAAGCTTCCTGGGGCCATTTTCCAGTCAACATTTTGCCCACCTCACCTCCACCACCACTACCCCCATCACACAGCAGTCAACCACTGGGCTAAGTTTTATCATCATAGATTGGTTTCATCTGATCTCAAGCATCTTACAGTCAAAATTATACAGCATATATTATTTTGAGACTAGCTTCTTTCACATAACATATATTGCTGTATGTATTCCTTCTTTTATTGATAAACCATATTCCAACGTATAAATATATCACAATTTGTTGATTCATTTCCCTATGGGTGGGCATGTCCAGTTCTTGGCTATGTTGACTAAGCTGCAATGAATGCCCTATAAGTGTTTGTGTGGATGCAGACCTATATTTCTCTTGGGTGAAATACCTAGAGTGGAATAGTTGGGTCACAGAGTACATAATTAATTTTTTTTTTGAGTTGAGTCTCACTCTGTCGCCCAGACTGGAGTGCAGTGGCCGCTCCCAGCCACCGTAGTCTCGACCTGCTGGGCTCCGGTGATCCTTCCGCCTCAGCCTTCCAAGTAGCTGGAATTCCAGGCATGTGCTACCATGCCCGGCTGATTTTTGTATTTATTGTAGAGATAAGGTCTCAGTGCCCAGGTGGGTCTCGAACCCACGGGCTCAGGCAATCCACTCCTACAGCCTCCCAAAGGCATGGAATTACAGGTTGAGTCACTGAGCCCGGCTCATAATTAATTTTAATAGCATAATTTAACAAAAGCAAAAAAGCCACAGAAATTGCAAAGGGTGGTTCAGCAACAGGCAAATATCAATTGCAGAGAATAGAGAATACCAAAAAAAAAAAAAATTGTGCCTTTCCAATGGCCGGTCTCAAACAGGTATTCATTGCTGCAAAAACCTCATGACCCCTCAGACGGTTCAATAAAATTTGTAGGAGTTTATTGATTTGAACTAAGCTTCTGTCCTGGACCCAAAAAACCAAATTGATACACAGCCATTTATTCTACATGAAGATAATCAACTTCAGAGTATATTCATTAACAAATGCAGAGTTCTGGAGAATTACCATTGCTGAGCTTCAGTTACTCACCAGCAGCCAGCTGATACAAGTGAGATAAAATGCTGAGTTGCAACCAAGTTATTCTTTTGGTCCCACTTCTGTTTCTTGTCCTTAAATGTTTCCTAACCATTTAGCAGGCAGCATCTCTCGGAATCCCTGTTCTCGTTCTGAGGGCTGTCCAACTTGCAAGTTGTTTTTCTTGAAAACTATGATAAATTTAAATTTTCTTAAGGTGTTCTCTTTAGAACAGATTAGCAACCATGAAGGAACCCATGTTGGAGCACCAGCAACATCAGGAGCACTGAATAACCAAGCAAAGGTAATTTTGAGGGCCCACTCTGCTCACTGATCTCTCAGGCAACTGGGACCTGTGGTTGGGTCAGCTCTCTCTCATTATCTGAGCTTTACTAATTTGTGTTCTGAGCTTTCTGAGTTTCTCTGAGCAATCTGTTCTAGAATGGGTTCAGAAACCTCAAAAAAGGATTGGGTCCTATAGAGAGGTTTCATGTATCAGACTGTGTCAGACAGATATTGAACTAGGTTCGATAGCTGGGGTCACTAAGATTAGGGAATCATGGGTTCATCCAGATCCAAAGAATTTAGAACTCCTCCATCTGGGACCCCAGTCAATTTCATGCATCAGAACCATAAACCTAAAACATGTGTTTTTCTAGAGAAGTGGTAGAACCTTACCAAAAATAATTTAGTGTTACAGTAGTCACAGTAGGGATGTTTTAATTTGGAAAAACTTTTTTATTTGCATGGCATATTAGAAAAAGAATGATAAAAACTCCACAAAAAATGATGACATGTATTTTTAGTTGGGATGCAGAGGCACCCCAAAAGAGTGAATGAATCAAAAGTAGATTCCTTAAAAGATTACATAAAGGAGACAAATGGAAAGCTGAGGATGTGATGAAAGAGGACTGCACTCTGATAGAATTAATTCTTCCTGCTCCTCCTCTCTGTCTTTACCTCATTCCTCTGAGTCCACTATCAGTTTTGCCCAATTATCTTTTCATCTTGAGAATAGTGAAAAATGAGAAGTTAATCAAAAGGTCTTGCAAAATGAGAGCCTCTGATTAACCATGCCTGCCTGCCTGCTATAACCACTTTCAGTCCACGGTCTTAAGCTGATCTTAGAGTCACCAAACTTTAAGACTTTCCTAATTCCGAGATAAAAATCCTTAAAATTGACCTATGAATTGAGAATTTTCATAGGAGTTTATGATCCAGGACTCCCTGACCACTACTGATGTATACACAGTACTGGAACCCAAGAAAGCTCTAGAACACATAGCAGCAGCATCCCAAAGGGGTTTAAATTCATCATAGTTTGCAAGAAAAACAACTTGCAAGTTGGACAGCCCTCAATGCCAGAACATATAGCAGCAGCATTCCAAAGGGGATGTTAAAGACCACTCCAAATCTGCAGACGAATCTTGCAACTAAGGCATCGCCCAGTTATGTAAAAGCGGGAGCAGTTGCAGCCAGACTGGTAAAGGTTTCCTATGAGTTGGTTTCAGGGAATTAATTTACCAGTCCCATATGTTGTGGAAAGTTTATTAAATTTTAGTCAAACTCAGCATTTTTCAGCAAGTAGACTAATAGCTCATGGAATTCCTCTTTTCTCTCATATCCATCTGAAATGCTGCATTTTATTTAGTCCTACCACTGAGCCATCTCTACCTGGTGTGAGTGGGGTGTCAGAATTGGTGGTCTGTCATTTGACTTACGAGATACTCCATTGGCCAATCCTGAGTTAATACTTTCTGCAGAGTGTCGTGGGTAAAAAACTCAGAAGGAAAATATCAGGCAAGGTAGACTGTTACAACCCCAAATGAGATAATAAAGAAGGGAATGCTTCTCTAATTTGAACCAGCCTTACCTGCTCAGCACTTTGCTCTTATCCTAGCTTGTCCTACAGCTAAAGATAAATCAGTAGCTATTTATACAGAGAGCAGATACACTGTTGGAGTAGTTCACAATTTCTTCATAGTATAGAAACAGAGAGAGCTTCTCACATCCAGTGGGACCCCCATCAAGAACAGACTCTAGGTGGACACATTCCTTTCTGCCCTGTTCTGCCATCACACATTTCTCTTATTAAGGTTGAAACCTCCACCTGTGGAACTGAACTCGAGTATCAAGGGAATGCCCTGGAAGGTTTTCATGCTAAGTCGGTCAGTATTGAGACTGTTACATGTGAAGATGGAATGAGATCCTTAAGGCTGCCCAGGTCAACTCTTTGATGGTGATTTATTGAATAGATAGTGCAATATGCCTGATTTTAAAAATAATTGGTATCTGACAGGATGTAAACTGAATGGGAAGTGTGTCCTCATGGAAGGGCTGGACAGTCACCTGGTCCTCCCCAAGTCCTTAAAGCTTCCATTGTTAAGAGCTCTGCATGCTGTAAGTTATCACAGCATAGGCAATATGACCCAAATTATGAAAAAATGTTGGTGGAGTGGCTGTTCTAAAACTGTAAGAGGACTCCATAAACAATGTTTGGTTCGTCAAACTCATAATTCTGGGAATGCAGCCAAAACTTCAGATGGTATATTTCCACCACCTGATAGAGCATTTGGACATTGACAGATGGATTTCATTCAGTTGCCACCCTCAGTGGGGGTAGCAGTATGTTCTTGTAATCATTTCCATATTTCTGATCAGAGAGATGTTTTCCCATGTAAGAAGGATGACACTATGACAGTTGCTCAGATATTATCAGAGAATGTGTTTTATATCTAGGGTATCCTTGGAGAGATATCTAGCACTGAGAATCAATTTTATAGGAAAATTATAAAAGCACTAAACGAGATGTTACAAGCAGAATGACACCACCATTGTCTCTATTACCCTCAGTATTCTGGAAATGTTAAAAGGGAAAAATGGCATTTCAATAACTGACATTGTTGAAGTTAACCAAATTAATTAGATTGCTTTGGCTAAATGTACTGTCATAGGCTTTGATGGCAATCAGATTCACTCCCAGTAGGAAATATAGACTGATCCCTTATGAAATAGTGACTGGAAGCCCATCTTCTTAATAATAGAACCACACGTCTCCTGCTCTCATAAATGCTAATATGACGAAATACTGTAAAGCTTTCAAGCATTATGCCAAGGTATAGTTTCACCAGATAAAAGAAGTTTTCCATAATCCACCGGCTGAGAACAATTAAATCCTTCACAGTTTCAAATCTGGAGACTATGGTCTATGGAAGTGACATCAGAGAAATACTGTCCTATCCTTTTGGAAGGTACCATACCAAATTATCCTCCCTACCCATGCTGCAGTAAATATTCAGGGTCTTGAACCTTGGGTCCACAACTGACAACCCAAAAGTCTCCTCCAGATTCCTGGAACTGTACACCTGTTAGAGACACTAAGATGAAGCTGAAGAGGGGAAAATTCTCCCAGAAGCAGACATCTTAAATATGGACAGTTTTCCAAGATGTCAGACAAGATTTTCTATCATAATGAGACTTTTACCTCTCTTAATTTTTCTTTGTTTATACAAGTTTGGGGGGGCTTGGAAGGATAATGAAGTCATTAGAACTTCACGAAAAATACAAAATATGGGCTCCATTATGCCAAACCTAGTTCTATACATGATCTGAGGAATCCTTTAGTGTTGGGAGCCAACATCTATAGCTACATGTATGAAGGCCTATAAGGGCCCCTCTGGAAAATTGTCTCTGACACAAGGAGATCAGTACAGCCACAATATTGGCGTATGAATAAAGACCAATGCATATACAATGCATATTATACAGTAATATACAAAATTCAAGTATGATTGGAAGAAAATTCACAGCAGAATCATTTTCTATTTCTCCCTCTTTTCTTAAACTGTTTTTTCCTTCTCAAGATATTTTTTAGCTGTTATTTCCTGGTAAACTGGTTAGTCAGCCTTTGTTCTTGCTAGAAAGTTTTCCCTTAGTTTAAAATTAAACATTATAATTGTGATAATAGTTTTGTTATGTTGCCTTAGGTCAAGCAGAACGTTCCTGGTTTCTGTATGTTCTGAAACTCTCAGTTTACTTCAGCGCCCGGCTATTGTCATGGCAACGGTGCAGTTCATTGCCCAAAGTAGTGTGACAGGTTCCCAGACGCAGGTAGCCTCCACATAACAGGAAATAAGATTTAGATTTTAGGTTAAATTACAGTTATATTAAGTTTTATAGAAGATAAGAGTAAGTTTATAGTTTGGATATTAATTAAGGCTAGTGATAAGGTTTATAAGAGTTTATAATAAAATAGTAGTTCAATTAGAATAATGCATAGTGTTAAGACTTAAGTAATAAAGTATATAAGGAAGTAAAGTTTAAACACAAGAAATTCATAGAAGTAATGTTAAGATTTTAGTTTAAGGATAAGTTTTCAGGTAATTAGTATAGGATTCTAGGGCATTGCATATTAAAAATCAGTAGGTTATAAGTATAATAAAAATAAGTTCATAGATATAGTGTAAGGTTAAGTAATACTTAATGTGGTGTTTGATTATACTTAGAAAGTTACAATAATAAGAGTATAGGCGTAAGTTAATAGGATAAATATAAATTGAGTAAGGATAGAAGATTAATATAAAAAGGTAATAATAAGTTGATAGTCTTAATTGTTAAGAATCATTAGAAGTTATTAATTTTGGATTTAATGTTAATCAGAGTTTAGCTCACTGGATTGATTAGAATTTAGAATTAATCAAGAAGTTTAGAACATAAAGTATAACATGAATGGGTTATGGGAAACATATTGTGAAACTATTGATTAATTTGTGTACCTGTTACATTGTGGGCAGCACGTCATGCATCATGGAATTGTAATTGTGTGCATGGAACTTGAAAGTCTCGTGATAATCTTGTGAGGCATAGTTTGTAAACCACGTTACACATCATGGAACTTGTACACCCCCAGCAAGTGATTGTCACACTGCTGGAGGGTATGAAAAATGGTATATAAGTTGGAAGAAGTTTGAATAAAATTTGGCTTCAGTCCTGATCAGACTGTTCCCAGAAGAACTGCCTCTGAGTGGTCTCTTCTCACCGTTCTGACTCACCGTTGCGGTCCTAACCCACCCTTGTAGGTCGAGGGCAGGTCCCCGACACTTTAGATCACTTAATGGTTAATTTCAGCAACATCCCTAGTGTAACTGTTTATTTAAATTACATAGTGGTTGCTTTTATACAGACAGACTTCCGGCCCACTTTTTCTTACTCACTCCTGTTTAATTTAGCCCAGTCACATGATGCTTGATTGCTTATTGGCTGCACGGGGAGGAATCTGAGCCTATCTTTTTTATTGCACATGAAAAAATACATCAAATATTGCAGAGATGCTGCTACAAAGACAAAAATTAAAGAATAGGCTACTTAGTTTAAATGAGTGAACTCTTCATGTGGTTTATTCTTTGAACTATTTGGTTTTTGTTTGTTTGTTTGTTTTTGTTGTTATTGTTGTTTGTTTTTTCTTTTGAATTGGAGTCTCACTCTGTCACCCATACTGGAATGCAGTGGCACGCTCCCAGCCACCACAGCCTTGGCCTGCTGGGCTCCAGCAATCCTTCTGCCTCAGCCTTCCAAGTAGCCAGAACTACAGGTGCCTGGCTAATTTTTGATTTATTGTAGAGACAAGGTCTCACCAAGTTGCCAGGGTGGGTCTTGACCCACGGGCTCAGGCAATCCACTCACCTCAGCCTCCCAAAGTGCTGGGATTACAGGCTGAACCACTGAGCCTGCCCTGAACTACTTGATTTTAGTTGGTTTGGTTCATGAACACTCGCTAATGTCCATACTCTGAACTCTTGGCATGATTGTTCTAATAGTCATAATGGTAATCTCCCTGGTGCACTGTATTCTCTCAGAAATGTTAAATGTTTGCATGTAGCCATCTGTCAAACAACAACTGGTGTCTTTTTTGGTTGGAACAACAAAAACTGAAATGTATAATCATGAGGACACTGTAACCTATGAATGGCATGCTGAGACTGGAAATCTGCAATGAGGGTAACTCGTAGTAGCACTGATGTACTGATGCCCTAAGTTTTGTTCACTCTTACTTTTAGATGACAGCCTGATGAAATTGGGGGAAATATTAAACAAAATTTGTAGGAGGTCATTGATTTGTTCTAGGCTCCTGCACTGGGCTCAACACACCAAACCTATGTGGAGCCATTCATGCTAAATGAAACTAACTTAGGGGTTCAGTGGTCCTTCAGTATCTGCAGGGGATTGTTTCCAGGACCACTATGGATGCAAAAATCCACACATAGTTGAGTCCCACAATCAGCCCTATGGGATGTATGAATACAAATCAGTCCTCTGTATACACAGGTTTTGCACCCCACATATACTGTATTTTTTGATCTGTGTTTGGTTGCAAATGCACAATTCATCAATAGAGAAGGTCAGTTTATTGATTTTTGAAAATTGCATGTAAGTGGACCTGTGCAGTGCAGACCCATGTTATTCAAAGGTCAATTGTACAAAAAATAGTTGAGATTCAATTAGTTACAGCAGTTGGACTTTGGTTAATAGTTGGCAGCTAGCTGATTAAGGTGAAGTGAAATGCTGAGTGTAATTATATAATTTTTGTCCCACTTACTTTTATGTCCATAAATGCTGCCTGACCACATAGCAGGTAAGGGCTCTTCAAATTTGTTCTGGTTCTTAGGGCTGCCCAATTCAGAATTTTTTTTTTCCTCATAAACTCTTGTAAGTTTAAACTTGCCCGAGGCTTTGCCTTTTTGACAGAGTTGTTGTCACCTGGGTATGCTTTACTCTCCAGACAACTCATTCAGACATCCCCTGTCCCCTGCTCCCTTTTCTCCCTTTCCTTTATTATCTCTTAGTGTCTGGTTCAAGTACTCCAGTATGGTCACTTGGTAGCCTCACAGGGACCTAGTGTTCTCTGATCTCTATAATTTCCCTCAATTTATCAGCATTTTCCTTGGCCCATTTTGTTTCCACACTTCGCTACTTCCCTTTGATTTTTACTGAAACCCTCTGGGCAAATTGCCAGTCTTGGATAAACTCACAGATCTCTTTCCTTTTCCTCAATGCCTGCTTCTTGAGTAGTCTGATGCTGTTGGGAGAAAGTCTCAAAGCAGTACAGATTGGTTCTATTGTAAGCTCATGACCACCCATATAAAGTGAGCCCTCAACACTGCCCAGGATTTTTCCACCATTCTCCTGTTCCTACACTCCACAATGACTACTCAGACTCTCTGCAGTTCCTCCTTCCCTCTCCTGCAGATTGCATTCTTTAGAAGGAGAAGGACAGTCATGAGGTTGGATCTCCCATCTTTCACAAATAGGAAACATGGGTGAAGGGAATTCATCACCCATCTATCTACCACCATCCATCTGAACACCCATCCCTCCCCTGATCTAGCCATCTCTCTTCCTCAATGTCACTGAAGGCCACTCCCTAAGTCTGCTTGTGGATATCTTCCTTCCTCTCCTTTTTTAGTTACCACAGACACTACCAATCTTGTCATTTCTGTCTTGTATAGTCAACTTTTCCTTCTCATTTGAATCCTCCCCAGTGACTTTTTACACACATAAATCTCTTTCATTACAGCCTCTCCACCTCTCACCACAACCCTCTCTTATCCCTTCCTCCCTTCCCAGCAGAACACTTCAAAATGATTGTCCCAGTCAGGCTTGGTGACTCAACCTGTAATCCCAGTACTTTGGGGAGCCGAGACGAGTGGATTTCCTGAGCTCTTGGGTTCAAGACCAGCCCAGGCATCTTGGTGAGACCTCATCTCTACAATAAATAAAAAATTAGCTTGGTGCAGTAGCGGGTGCCTGTAGTTCTGGCTAGTTGGAAGCCTGAGGTGTAAGGATCACCAGAGCCCAGTAGGTCGATGCTGGGGAGACCATGAGTGTGCCACTGCACTCCAGTCTGGGCAACAAAGTGAGACTCCAACTCAAAAAAAAAAAAAGATTGTCCCTTGTCCTCATTGCATGCTTGCTCCTCACCCCCAGCCTTCACCGCTGGTCAATGACACTAGAGGCTAGATGGGAGGAGGAACCCCACTCCAGAATGTAGATCCCACCTAGGCCTAAGGAATTTCATCCTGCCAGACAGAATGCACACACTTTCCTCCCCATCTTGATGTCTCTGCACAGTCTTCACTGTTAGACTCTGGTGTCAGTCATGCACCTGGTTGCTTGAAGCTCTGCTCCTCATCTGTCCCCCTCTACCCCATATTGCAGGTGCGTGGCCCTAGCAGACCACATTTCTCAGGCTTCTGGTTTGCTCATTCAGGCACTGGGAATCCCCAGTGGAAAATGGGAAGAGAGTGAACCACAGGGACAAGTCAAGACATCCCGCCATTTCTCTCTGCCACAGCAGTATCTCCAGGAATGGCTGCCACCACGTCCTTGATCCCTGTTTCCCCTGAGCAGCCCTGCCAGTTCCCCTTCCAGGGTTGTCTTTTACATTTTATCCCTTGCTGGGTGACTTATACCTCACAGTTCTGCAAAGAGACCTCCCCTTGTCCATCCAGGTCAGTGTTGGCTTTCTGTTGTTCATCTCTGGACTGCCTCACCATCTCTGGTTTGCTCCATTTCTGGTTTTCTCCTGTGGTTTTTCCAGTGTTTTTGCAGCTACTGCCTCCTGTGTCATTCACTTTACCGAACAGTAAGAGATGAGCCCTTTCCTGACTGGATGACACCTGCTCATCACAGGTCTCTCTGGTCACTCCCCATCCTAAGTTTCATGACTGGTGGAAATTGATTTTTTAAAAACTATTTTTAATTGTGGTAAAATGCACATAACATGAAATTTACTATCTTAACCATTTTTAGTGTACAGTTCAGTGGCATTAAGTTCATTAACCTTGTTATGCAACCACCACCTCATCCGTCTCCAGTCTTAATGTCTCTCTCTAGCGGTTCACACTCCTTCCTGCCTTTAATTTCTGCTGTGTCTGCCCATTCATCTCCCCCACTGAGCTGTGAGCACCTGGAGGGAGAAACTGCACCTGAATCTCCTCTGTTGTAATTTATTCCTCTGTGATGTGTGGCATGGGGGCCATGTGCCAGGCGGGCTGTTCCAGGCATGGGAATGCAAACTCAAAACAACCACAAGGTTGGATATAACATAGAGTGAATGGACTCTGCTAGAGGCCAGAGAGGCCCTGGCAGGAAAATGGCTGTGAAATCTGTGACCCCTGCTTAGCTCTCCAGAGGCATGTGGTTTGTATTTTCAGGTCCTCAGATGGGCCCTGGCTCCAGGTACGGAGTTGTGTTAAGACTAACGCATAGCTTTACCTCTATACATAGATCACATGCTGGCTCTTCTAAGAAGAAACATGGAGGAAAACCATCTGAATTATAGATTCCCACTGAGAAGAGGCTCTAAGGTGTGGGGCATCAGGCAACACCATAAGTAACTCCCAAGTTGGGGTAGAAGCATCGGAATGGGGCATCTCAGGAACCGAGCAAAGGAAAACACGGATCTCAGAATTAAAAAAAAAAAAAAAGTCTTGGTCACTTGCCTTGCCCTCTTTGAATTCTCAAAGGTCATAGATCTTGAAGTCAATATTTCCTCTGCAGCATACACACAGCACCGTTACTCAGTTCCCAAAGAACATGCGGAATCTTTCCCTTTCACGACAAAAAAAAGAATCCATCTCTCTGTACTTCTGGTCACCGGTCCACGCGGCTCTGAGACAGGCTCGCCCTCTAACCGCTTCTGGAGTGGAGCAGCAGCACCTCACGCCTTCACCCGCACTCTAGGGCTATGTGGGCACCCCCTCCTCGGGAGGCCCCAGCCGAGGGTCCCACAGAAAGCCGGGGCAGAAGTCCTCTGCAGAGCCTCTCCAGCCACATTCGCCACGGGGGCCTGTCTGGCAGCAGGGCCTGTGCTGGGTTCTGGGGTGAAAGGGAAACACACCCTGTCCCGGCCTTTCCCGGGGTCCTGCCGCAGAGAGGACAGACACACCTAGAGACAGACACACTGGCATGGGCTCCGAGTTGTGGATGAGGATTTCCCGAAAGGGAGGGCTGGGGAAAGGCTTCCCGAAGGAGAGGCTGCGAAGCCGCCCCTGAAGCGTGAGCGGGGCCAGAAGGCGTCCAGGGTCAGGGCGTTCTTGCAACAGCAAGGAGGGTTTCCAACTGTGCTTTTTGCTGTTTTAGTCCTCAGTTCTCAAACTCTTCCACGAAAGGCTAAACTGCGCGGGGCGGGGGGCGGGCATCCAAGCCCGGAAGGATCTTAGGGCGGGCGGGCTTCCCGCGAGGAGCCCCCGCCGGTGTCCCAGCGAGGGGGAGGCTGCCCGGCTTCGGGACCTGGAGGTTCGCCCAGCGCGTCTGCCCAGCTCACACAGGGCGACTTAGCGCCCACCCCGCGCCAGGGCTCCGTTTCTGACCAAGAACCGCAAGACCCCCGTGCCCACCCTCCAGATCTCGCCCCCCGCGGCTTTGGTTTCTGGGCGAAAAGGGTCCCCCAGGGAAAACGTTTGGCCGATGCGGGCGAGGCGAAGGCGGCGCCCGAGCGGGCGCGATCAGCCATGGCACACAGCGGCAACGGCGTCGGGCGAGGCCGCCGCCACTTCAGCTGGCCCTGCGCGCCCGCCCGCCAGGGTGGCGGGGCCCTCGCCAAGCGCCACGAACCCGGGGGTGCGGGCGGAACGCCCCAAACGGAGACAGCCGCTCGGCGCCCTGGCCCTCGAGACGGCAGCCTCCAGGGAGAGCGTCTCCTTCTCCGGCGCAACATCTGCAGGAGGCCCTCAGCGCCCGCGGCCGAAAGCCCGCGCTGGCAGAAGCACGACTGAGGCGTGCAGGCCGCGGCCCGAGACCCGCCTTCCCAGGAACAAGACGGTCCCCGGAGGGTCGCACCCTCCCCGCCCCCGGCTGCCAGGCCGCCACACTCCGGAGGGTTTCAACAGGACTCACTTGGAGAGCGTCGTGTAGTCCTGGGACGCAGATGGGCGTGCTTCTCCCCTTCTCTGACCTCAAGCCTCCTCTTGTCTATCCATGAACAGATGGATTTGGAATTCACAGTCACGTTCATCCTATTTCATTTCTTGAGCAAGTTGCCAAGTCAGCCCGTCCTCCAGGGGGGAAGGGGGAGCAGGGAGACCCACAGGCTGAAGCGGAGAGGACAAGAAGGTAGGGAAGCTAACTGACCACCTTGGTTTCGCTTTTTCCAGTGCACAAACTATGAACTGAAGGGAGAATTTGTGTGTGCGTGGTTGGCGCCTGGTAGATGTGTAAGTCCAATTCTCCCACCGTCTGCTGAGAGTTTTTTCCCCTGCTCTGTGCCCCAGTCTGACTGTCTCATCGTCATACTTGAGCTCTGGGTTGTTGCTGGTGAAAATCTCGACACTGTATACTTGCTTTATTTATTTATTTATTTGGAGGGGTGCGGAGGTGGGAGTGGATCGGGCAGTGAAGAGAAAAGCCAGCTTTCCTTTATGCCATCACTTTGGAAGCAGAACTCCCAACTCCTTTTCATGATTAGCAAGCCAGAAATATAAGACACCTTTCATAATATGCTAGACTATCTACCAAAATTCCCCAAAGCTAACAAATGGTCAAATATTGAACAGTTTCCCCTCGAGGTCAGGAATAAGACAAAAACTCCCATCACTATCTGTATTTAGAATTGGCAAGAGCAATAAGGAAATCAGAGTAATAAAAGACTTCAAAATTGGAAAAAAAGAAATATAACTACCATTGTAGCATGATTGTGTACTTAGAAAATCATAATCTACATAGTATTAAAATTCATATGTGAACTAATTAAGACACTGGTTAAGCCAGTCTCGGTGGCTCAGCCTGTAATCCTGCGCTTTGGGCGACCGAGGTGAGTGGATTGCCAGAGCCCGCGGCTTTGAGACCCACCTGGGCAACTTGGCGAGACCTCATCTCTACAATAAATCAAAAAAATTAGCCGGGCATGGTAGCGCCCGCCTGTAGTTCCAGCTACTTGGAAGGCTGAGGCGAAACGATCGCCGGAGCCCAGCAAGTCGATGCTGCGGTGGCCAGGAGCGTGCCACTGCACTTCAGTCTGGGCGACAGAGTGAGACTCCAACTCAAAAAAATAAAAATAAAAAGACACTGGCTAATACAAAGTCAATGTGTAAAATCAATTGAGTTTCTGCATGCTAGCAACAAAAAAGACAAACCAACTTTAAAAATGTGTCAAAGTCTTGAATAGAATCTCTCCAAAGAAGGTATACAATTGATCAAAAAGCACATGAAAAGATGTTCAACCTCATTATTCTCTGGGAAAATGCACATCAAATTCCACTACTTTACATAAACCCCAAAGATAGGAAAACAGGGATTTAAACAGATACTCGTATACCGGTGTCCCTTGCAGCAATAGCCAAAAATTGGAAATAACCCAATAATCCATCAACAGATAAAAAGGGCGTAAAAACACACACACACAAAACACACACACAACACACACAATGAAATTCATGTATAAAGAAATAAAGTTCTTTAATAAAAAGGAATGAAGTGACCAGGTGTGGTGGCTCAAGTTGTAATTCCAGCCAAGGTGAGGGAATTGCCTGAGAATTCTACTGGTTGGAGAACAGCCTGGGCAACTTGGCAAGATCTCACTTCTACAATAAATCAAAAAATTAGCCAGGCATGGTAGCACGTGCCTGTAGTTCCAGCTACTTGGAAGGCTGAGGCGGAAGGATTGCCTGAGCCCAGCAGGTTGACACTAGGGAGCCATGAGCATGCCTGTGCACACCAGCTTAGGCATTGGAATAACTACAACTCCCCCACACACACACACACACACACACACACACACACACAAAGGAATGAAGTTCTGATACACAGTAAAAATGAATAAACGTTGAAAACATTATGCTAAGTGAAGTAAGCCAGACACAAAAGGGCAAATGCTGTATGCTTCCATTTTCACAAGTTACCTAGAACAGACAAATTTATAGAGATGGAGAATAGATTAGAGTTTGCCAGGGGCTGGTGGTGGGGGTGGACAATGAGGAATTGTGCTCAATAGACACAGAATTTGTATTTGAGGTGATAAAAAGTTTGGAAATAGTAGTGAAGCTTGCACAACATTGTGAGTATAATAATGATACTGAAGTGTACACTTAAAAGTGATTAAATGTCAAGGGTTTTTTGGGGTATATCTTTACTACTATAACAAAAACTTTAAGCTACACTAAGTGCAGTGATAAACAAACCAACCGAAGAAACAAAATATTAGGTCTAGTGATAGACGTATACACACATGGTTCTTTTCTTTATTTCTGAGTGGAAGTCTCACTCTGTCATCTAGACTGGAGTGTATTGGCACACTCATGGCCACACCAGTATCGACAGGCTGGGCGCCGGCAATCTTTCTGCCTCAGCCTTCCAAGTAGCTGAAACTACAGGTGTGTGCTGTTATGCCCAGCTAATTTTTTATTTATTGTAGAGACGAGGTCTCACCAAGTTGTCTAGGGGGATCTCAAACCTGTGGACTCAGGCAGTCCACTTACCTTGGCCTCCCAAAGTGCTGGGATTACAGGCTGAGCCACGGAGCCTAGTCATATGGTTATTTTCAATGAAGAAAAGAAGATCTTTTCAGTTAACTAGTGCTGGGTTAATAGAATATCTGTATAGAAAAAATATTCCTGGGCTTCTACCTCTCACTGTGTACACAAAAGTCAGTTATTTAGGGGCTGCACATCTAAATGTGCAAAACAATAAAGACCTTAGAAAACAAGGAGAACAACTTTATGAGCTTGCAGCAGCAAAGGATTTCTTAAATAAGATACAAGAAACACTGATCATAGAGGAAAATTTTAATAATGTGTACTATGTAAGAACTTCTGTTCAAGAGACACCGTAAGAACTTGAAAAAGGCAAATCAGTTGGAAAAGATTTTCCATACACACATCTGACAAAAGATTCATAATCTAGATTATTTACAAAAAAAAAAAACACCCCAAAAGTAAGACACCCAGAAACAGGGAAGAGGATGGCCAGGTTGCCCAGGCAGAGGGGAAGCAGTGGGTGAGAGCATAAGTCTGCAGGGTCTTATGCCCTGGCTGGGAAGCAGCCATGTACAGTATGCCCCAAATCGTGCTTGAATGCCAAATGGCTACTGGACTTTTTCGGAATAAAGTGGAGATTCTCTCTCCATCTTATTTATGGGTGGAATGTGTGCCCTTGGGAAGGACCACAGAAGCCTAGCCTGATCTCAGAGCTTCTCAGACTCCAGCACCCACACTCAGGAAGGAATCCCAGGGCAGGAGTCACTAGGGGTCCATGTTCTCAAAGGTGGGCATGAACGCATCACCATTGCTGGGAGTTCCGAATGCTAAGCCCACCCTGGGAGTTTCTGATTTGGTAGGAGTAGAGTCCAAGAAATTTCATTTCTGACTATTTAATGGATGATGTTGGTGCCTCTGGTCCTACAAGGAGCACAGTTTGAGAACCATGGGTGAACCACTGACCTTGAGCTGGCCAGCTCTGCCCATTTCCCTATAGTCCCCTCCATCCTTTAGTGTGTCCCTATTTTTAAGTGTACAGGTTAGTGCTGATAAATACATTTATATTCTTTCTTCCTCTTTCATTATCCCTTCTCAAATTCTTAAGAAGGTGTGGGACACAGAACACACACACAAAAGAATGATCATACCCACCACAAAGCCACAGGCAAGCACAGAGTTAACAGAGAATACAGAACACTCACAAACATGAAAATACACACACATATTATATATATATATATATACATATATATGTGTGTGTGTATATATATTATATATATATATATATATATATAAAATTACAAAAGTTAAAAGGAAACAAAGCAACCCCTTAAGAGCCCTATGACAGGGATCGACTCTTACATTTCAATAATGAAATTGAGTGTGGATAGCGTAAATGTGCCACTGATGAGACTGAGTGGCAAAGTAAATGAAGAAGCATGATCCAACAGCCTGCTGCCTTCAGGAAACTCATCTTGATGAAAAGGAAACCTACAGTCTCAAGGTTGGTGACTGGAAAATGATTTTTCAGGTGAATGGAAAACAGAAGAGGGCAACTGTAGCTATTCTGATATCAGACAAAGCGGTCTTCAACCCATCCGAAGTTAAAATGGACATGGAAGGACACTACAAAATGATAAATGGCTCAATCAATCAATCACCAAGATGTATTGTTCCGAAACATATATGCACACTACGTAGCAATACCAGGTTTTATAAAACAAATACTAAGTAGGCTAAGAAAGGACATTGACTCTCATACAACCATAGTTGGAGACCTAAATATTTCACTAACACCTTTAGATAGATCACAAAGGAGAAAACCAGCAAGGAGATCCAGAACCTCAACTTGACACTCGGTCAAATCAATGTGACAGACCTTCATAAAACACTTCACCCAACATCTACAGAATATACATTCTACTAATCAGCACATGGAAAGCACTCTAAAATTGATCACATTCTCGCTCAGAAATTAAGAGTGAACACATTTCAAAAGATCAATATTATACCATTTCTTTCTCAGATCACAGTGGAATAAAAATAAATATTGCCACCAAGATCCGCTCCAGAACACAAAAAGACATGGACAATAAAATCATTTTGCTGAATGAATTCTGAGTCATCACAGATATCAAGACAAATACAGAGATGTCTGGAAACAAAGACATGTCAGAATCTCTGGGATTCCATGAAAGCAATGTCAAGAATTCATAGAATTGCATGTATACATCAATGTAAGTGTTGCCAGAAGATCAGAAGTCACCAGGAGCTGAGGAGTCAGCTACTATAGTGTTTAGAGAAAAAAGACAATACACACACCGGGATTATATTTTCTTGTTTTATTTGTTTTTTTGTTTTTGTTTTTGTTTTTGTTTTTAGTCAGACTCCTTCTGTTGCCATTGCTGGAGTGCATTGCCATGATCACAGGCACCACAGTCTCTCCCTGCTTGGCTCACGTGATCCTACTGCCACCATGCCCAGCTAATTTTTTATTTTTAAATTTTGTAGAGACAAGCTCTTACTGTGTTTCCCAGGCTGGTTTCTAACTTCTCGCTTCAAACAAATCTACTGCCTTGGCTTCTCAAGGTGCTGGGATTGCAGGCATGAACCACTGCAGCCAGCCATTAAACCGTTAACAATGGTTATTTTTTGAGAGTGACTGGGTTGAGGAAGAGTGAATGGAGGAATGCTTGTACTTTAATTACGAATTAAATGTTTTATTGAGTACTTATGACTTTTGTAATTTAAAAGCAATCATAAGGATGAAAGCACATCTATTTTTGAACTGAGATCTTACTGTCGCCCAGACTGGAGTGCACTGACACGATCACAGCTCGCTGCAGCCTCAACCTCCTGGGCTCCCATGATCCTTTCACGCCAGCCTCCTGAAAGGCTCAGACTACAGGCGACCACCACCACAACCAGCTAATTTTCTGATTTTTTGTCGAGACGAGGTCTCACTATGTTGCTTGGGCTGGTCCCGAACGCCTGGGCTCAAGCAATCCTCTGCCTCTGCCTCCCAAAGTGCTGGGGTTACAGGCATGAGCCACCGCACCTGGCCAACACAGATTTTTGCTTGATCCCAGGAGGTCGAGGTTGCATGGAGCCAGGGTTGTGCCACGCACTCCAGCATGGGTGACAGAATGAGACCCTGTCTCAAAAAACCCGAAAATGCCAGGCATGGCGGCTCACGCCTGTTATCCCAGCACTTGCTGAGGCCGAGGCAGGAAGAGTGCTTGAGCCCAGGCATTCGAGACCAGCCCGAGCAACATAGCGGAAGACCCTGAAGAGGGCCGATCCGGGTGGGCAGCTGTCGGGATGGAGAGTGGGGCAGAGAGGCAGTAACTTCCCCGGTTGGGCCCTGACATACAGGGGATCGGAAGGCCCCTCGGCCACGTGGTTTCGTCCGGTTCCGTCCTGGAGAGGAATCCGACGGGAAAGGCGGCTTGGACCCACAGCCCACTCCCGGAGGAACGGGGCGCCGCGGGGCCAGGGAGCAGGAGCAGCGAAACAGAGCACGGACGCTGGATCGGCCTAGGACGGGGCGGAAACACTTCCGGGTCGGGGGGGGGGGGCGCTCTGAGAGAAGCAGCTCCTGGAGGACGGGACGTAGGTCCCTGGAGGTGACTTGCAGGACAAATTCTGTGGCAGGGATGTCGGAGGCAGGGGCTGTGTAGTGAGGCATTTCGCCCCCCTGCTGTCTCTTCTACCGACCACTCCGGAGCCCTGGGGTCTGAGGCTCCGTGGCGGTGGGGGTCAATGGAGTCAGAGGGCCCAGGGAGGGGGCGGAGAGCGGCATCTCAGATCTCCCGGGTAACGGAAACCGTGAGGGGGACCCTAAGGGTCGCCCAGAGAGCTGCTCGCGCGTCTGGCGGGAGAGTACCCTCGCGGGCGCGCAGGCGGCTTTCATTGTGACTCCACTCTAGCCTCAGGGCGTGGCCACGCCTCTCTCTGTACCTGTCATCCTGGTTGGCCAATGGGATGAGAGAAATCGTGCCACGCCCTCCACATGCCAAGGTCGGTTGCCTATATATAGCCCTGGTCCGGGCTATTCTGGCTCACACTCACAGTTGCCTGGTGGCCATTGGAAATAGTTTCCTAGTGGTTGCCGAGATCGCGGTGATGTGGCCCTCCCTTTATCCCCCTTCCGGCCCCCCCTTTCCCGTGTTGTCGGAAGAAACCCGACGGAGCAGACTGGCTCGGGCCAAAATGAAGGTAAACCCGCGGGGTCTTGGCGCCCCGACCCAGCCCGATCGCCCTCCAACGGGGTCTCTGGTCGAGTCTGTGCCACTCCTGAGGCACACGGGCTAGCCCCTGGGCACTCCTGCGCTCCCCCAAGCAAGATCTTTTAGGTAGCCCCCCCCTTAGCCGCCCAGGCCCTGCCCTTGCCAGTCACCCCGGAGACCTGGGCAAGTGACTCCCGGGTTCCCCCCTCCGAGCTCGGCCCTCTCCTACTGCCCCAGTCAGGGGATCCCCGGGCTCCCTTCTCCAAGAACTGGGTCCTGGCTCTGCGATCCCCTCCCCCAAGGCGAAGTGGCCACAGGGGGTCGAGGGTCGATTCGATTGACTGGAATGTGGATATCTCACACTCCCCCTTGGGACTGATAACTGCAGTCAGCACGGCCTTTGATCTTAGGACCCAGACTCCTGGATTTTCTCACCTCCTTTCTGGTTTCTCTGGTTGTGGCCCCTCCTCCCTACACCTCTACTGTGCAGCCTTAACTGATATAACAGAAAGGGCCTCAATGTCTAGTTTTTAGGGGTTTTTTGAATGTCTCACTCTGGAACCACAGGCGCAAGCCACCACACCCTGCTGCTTTTTTTGATTTATTGTAGAGATGAGGTCTCGCCACGTTGCCAACGCTTGTCTTGAAACCCTGGGCTCAGGCAATCCTCTTGCCTCTGCCTCCCAAAGTACTGGGATTACAGTATTGTTTTTTTTTTCTTAAATTATTATTTGAGTTGGATCTATCTCTGTTGCCCAGGTTGGAGTGCAGTGGCATGATCACAGCTCACTACAGCCTTGACCTCCTGGGCTTAGGAACCCTTCTACCACTGCCTGCTGAGTAGCTGGGACAACAGGCTCACACAACCCTACACCTGGCTAATTTTTTCTTTTGTGTAGACATGAGGTCTTGTTATGTGCTCAGGCATGGTGGCTCACCTTGTAATCCTAGCACTTGGGGGGTGGGGCAAGACGAGAGGATCCTTTTAGCCCAGAATTTTGAGACCAGCCAGGGTAACATAGCGAGACCTCATCTCTGCAGAAAATAAAAGTAGCCAGATGTGGTGGCACATGCCTATGGTCCCAGCCACTTGGGAGACTGCAGCGGAAGGATCACCTGAGCCCAGAAGGTTAAAGCTGCAGTAGCCATGAGGGTGCCACCACACTGAAGCCTGGGTGGCATAGTGAGACCCTGACTCCAAAACAAGAAACAAACAAATAAAACAAAAAAGCTCTCAGGTAGGATGTGAATAAAGGGGCCTATAGTTCTCATACTGCTTTTCCTTTTCACAGTTAAAGGAGTATCAGCAGAAACACAGCCCTGCTGTTCCTGTAGGAGTGAAGAAAAGGCAAAAAGTAAAAATGGCACCAGCTCTCAGACCCCTTTTGGCAGTTGCCAGCTACCTGAGGATGTGAGTCTTGGCTGATCAGGCTCCAGGGAATAGGGGGCTCACAGGGCAATGGAGGGTGGTTGGTAAGAAGATTGAGGAAGAAGTGTTGGGTATTGTTGGCTAACCTAATCCAGGATTCGGCTGGTGTGGTGGCTCATGCCTGTAATCCCAGCACTTTGGGAGGCCAAGGTGGGAGGAAACCTGTAGTTAGGAGTTCTAGACAAGTCTGGGCAACACAGCAAGACCCCATCTCTCTAAAAGTAACATGAAAAGCTGGGTTAGAATCTTAGCTCTCCCTCCCCTAGTAATAGGATCGAGAGCAAATTCGTTGCACTCTTTGGGCCTCTGTTTTCCCATCTGTAAAATGGGTAATAATGTGTTTCTCATACTAAAGAAGTTTCAATGAGAATTTGAATTTGTTTTTATATGAGTCACTGGTACAGGGTCTGGTGTCAACAGTTGCTATTTGATTGTCCTAATTCCAAGCCTCAAGGGAGCCAGCCTGGTGAAAACAGCCACTTGTCATCAAGCTTTCCCTCTAGGAAGCAGCAAAAGTGCCCAGAATGTGCAGAGGAAAGGGCGCTAGGATTAAGAAAAGATAGTTTAAACCCATCTTTGTTACCAGCTTCTGGGAGATCACAGAAAAACCACTCTCCCCTTATCCTCAGTTTCCTACTCAGTAAGATGATGTTGGACTGCATTGGTAGCTCTGAAACTTTGAAGAAGATGACAGGCCAGGGGAGGGCTGACCCCTCAACCCTCCCATAGACGGGTCACTTGAGCTTTCTGGGCATGTGGCATCTCTTGCTGCAGACCACCGCCAGAGGTGGACACATGTTGTGGTTATGTGGTGGTGGGGAGGCGGGGAGATGTGACCTGTCCATCCACCGGCCCCTCCCTCCATAACTCCCCCCATACTTTGGGCAGGTGAGCATACTGCAGGAGGAGAATGAATGCTGTCTGCGCCAGATGGAGCCAGAGAACAAATTGGCTCACCAGAGGAAGCAGACAGGTGAGCTGGGGCTAGAAGGCTGGGATCAGAGCAGGTGTCAGAGGCTGTGGGAATGGCCTGGAAAGGCTCAGTAAGGTGGGTGGCTTTTGGGCAGATGGAAAGAGGTCAGTGCCAGTAGATGGCAGGTCTTGTCTTCTCTGTGAGCCTAGTGTTTCCAACTGCAACAAGCGGGGTGTGCCTATTTTCAGCCGTCCATGTTGTCTTGGAAACAAAACCATAATGAACCATAAGTAACTTGGAGGCCAGGCATGATGGCTCACGTGTGTATTTCCAGCAGTTTGGGAGGCTGAGGCGAGAGGATCACTTGAGGCCAGGAGTTTGAGACAAGCCTAGGCAGCCTAGCAAGAACTCATCTGTACAGAAAATAAAAAAAATTACCCAGGTGTGGTGCTCATTCCTATAGTACCAGCTAGTTGGGAGACTGAGGCTGAAGGTTCACCTGGACCCAGGAGGTTGAGACTGTGGTGAGCCATGATCGTGCCGCTGCCTTACAGATTGAGTCATTCCTGACTCAAAAAAAAAAAAAAAAAAGTGGCTTGAAGGATTGGCCATCATTCAGGTGTGAGGAATTCCAGCTTGGAAAGCCAAGGTTGGGGGTCAGGTGCCTGGCTTAGGAGCTGAGGGCCAAGAAGAGGGTGTTTGAGAATCCAGAGGCCCTTATCACATGCTTCCTTTGTCAGCTGAATCCCGACGTCCAGAGCCCCCAGCGGGGCCCTCTGAGGGAGAACAGCAGCTGCAAGCAGAGACTCAGTGGCTGCGGATGGAACTGGAGAGCCTGGCAGGACAGCTCCAGGCCCAGCTGCAGGAAAATGAGAGTTTGAGCCGCCTGAACCGGGAGCAGGAGGAGCAGATGCTGGATCTGGAATGGGCAGCTGTGCACTGGGAAGAGCAGGCGAAGCAGCACAGGCAGGTGCTGGACACCATCCTGAGCGACCGCAGCAGCATCAGCCGCACGCTCCTCCAGAACGACCTGCTCAAGGATCTGCTGGATCTGATGGAGAATGAATTAACAAAGTTGGTGCGCACCCCCGGCTGCCTACCCTCTTCCCAAGCCCAGAGCCCTTCCTTGAAATGACACCCTTGGCCGGGCTCGGTGGCTCAGCCTGTAATCCTAGCACTTTGGGAGGCCGAGGTGAGTGGATTGCCTGAGGTCGTGGGTTCGAGACCCGCCCGGGCAACTTGGCGTGGCTTTATCTCTACAATAAATCAAAAATTAGCCGGGCGTGGTAGCCTGTAGTTCCAGGTACTTGGGAGGCTGAGATGGAAGGATCGCCGGAGCCCAGTGGGTTAAGCCTGCAGTGGCCAGGAGCAGCCACTGCACTCCAGTCTGGGCGACAGAGTGAGACTCCAACTCAAAAATAAAATAAAAATAAAAAAAGAAATGGTACCCTTGAAGGCACCATGTGAGCCAGAGCCCTGCTCTGATCTTCAGGGAGTGGGGATGACCCTCTAGCCTGCCTCGTCACATTTCTGTGCCATGGAAAGTGGACACCAGGTTTCGTTTCCATCCACTGTAGTTGCTGACTGCTGCACTGATTACTTTTTTCCGTACAGATGAGTGAGAACATGGAGCTCAGGAGTGGGCTGTGTGCAGAGCAGCAAGAAAAGGAAGAGCTGGCCAAGAAGTTGGGCCAGCTCCTTGACAATCTGAGAGAACTGAACCAAACGGTAACCCTTCCCATTTGAGAAAGGGTGGCATGTGGGCAGTAGCCTCTGGGGAGGGGAGGTGCCAGGAAGGACAGAGGTCACTCCAACCTGGGGAGACACATGATGCCAATGGCCTGCCGAGCAGTCCTGTGCCGGGTTCTTGCTGCCATGTCTCTTGACTTTTAGAGGTGGGTAGCCCTGGCCTCCTCCAAGGTCTGGACATGATCATCCCAGCAAAAGGCCTGGAGTCTCCGTAATAGGGAAAGAGTGTCACGACAGTCTCCCTGGGTTCAAGCTGGATTCCAGCCTCAGCTCTAATGGTCACTAGTCAAGTAATTGGCATTTCTAAGCCTGGTTTCCTTAATGTAAAAAGGAAGTTATCGCAGGCATGGTGGCTAACACCTGTAATCTCAGCACACTAGGAGTCCAAGGACGGAGGACTGCTTGAGCCCAGGAGGATTGCTTAAGCCTAGGAGTTCCAGATCAACCTGGGCAGCATAGCAAGACCTCATCTTTTCAAAAAAACAGAAAATTTGCTGGATGTGGTGCCACATTCCTATAGTCCCAGCTCAGGAGGCTCACTTGAGCCCTCGAGTTCAAGGTTGCAGTGAGCCCTGATCATGCCCCAGTACTCCAGAATAGGCCAGAGAGTGAGACCCCAACTCAAAAAAAAAAAAAAAAAAAGGGGAATTGAGCACTTTGCTCATAGGAAATGTTGAGCTTAAATGAAATCATTCATGTAAAGGAGTGTGCATTTTGTGTGCAGCTACCAAGGAGATGTTGGTTGGCTCCCACACATCTGTGACCTAAAGTTAAAGTGGCGGATAAGAAGGTGATAGAGTGTGAGTCTGGCGAAGGGACCATGGACCTCTGGGCAAGAGGGCAGTCAAACATAGTCCAGGAGCGAGGAAGCTGGGCCCAGAGTGTTTCCACCACGCAATTTATGGCCTTGGGCCCGTGTCTGCCTGCAGGTGGAACGAAAGCACCAGGAGACCCAGAGTCTGCAGGAGCAGCGAGACCAGTATTTGGCTCAGCTGCAGCAGCAGGAGGCCACCTATCAGCAAGTGGTCTCTGAAAAGGAGGTACTGCACAAGGAGGTGCTGCTACAGGCCCAGCTCCTGGATCAGGCAAAGGATCGGGCCCTTCAAGGCAAGGCCGAGGCCATTAAGGCCCGCCAGGAGATGCAGGAGATCCAGGTAAGGGTGGGGCCAGAGTGGGCCTTAAGGGAAGGACTTGTCCACCCTGGGCCTTCTCATTCCTCTCCCACATGCAGGAACGTCTGAAAGTTGCCGACCAGGAGCTGCAGGTCCAGCTAAACTTCATTGATCTCCTCGAGGAAGGTGAGTGAGCCTGAGGAAGCCAGAGTAATTTGTGGCCTGGGACCGAGGGCTTAGAAGAGACCTCTGGAACAGCTGATTGTTTTCCTTGGGTGAGGGACAGCCCAGGGTTACACAGTGAGGGTGGGGCAGAGGCAGCCCCTCTGTCTCCCTTGCTTGGTTATCTGAGGGGCCCTCTGACTGCTCCAGTAGAGTACAAATCGGGAGATGAGGATGACGAGAACCAGGATGAGGAGTCTCCTCTGCCCATTCTGACCATCCCGGAGGATGTCAAGAGCCAAGAAGACATGGTGAGCCCGACCCCTTGCCTGACTCTGGGACTGACTGGGCACCTTTATTTTCTTGGTTTTCCTGTCCTCTAATTTTCCTCAGTCTTCTCCCCTTCCTGGGGCCAGATCCAGATCCCGTTACACCTGTGAACAGGTGCACTCAAAGAGGCCCAGAAATGGGGCTTCCCTCTAACTACCTGCCCCAATTGCCCTTCTGGGTTCCCCCTTCAAAAACACACCCCTCATGCCTGCAGATGGCATACTTTCACATGGCTGTTCATGCCAGTGCTGAGAAGGAGCGGGCACAGCTGCAGGGGTGGCTGAACAACCACAGAGAGCGCAGCCTGTGCCTGGTCAAGCTGGCAGATCTGTCCCGGGAGGCAGCAGAGGAGGTGACTTCAGCCCCTGGGAGCAGGGTTGAGTCTGTGTCTGAGGAGAACTACCAGGCCCTCCAGGGGGCCATGGAGAATCTGCAGGTGAGGGAGTCACTCCTGATGGGCCCAAGGACGGTGGGGTGGCAGGGTGCTGCCGACCCTGACTCTGGGTTCTGGCTCCAGAGCCGCTTCCTGGAGGTCATACGGGAGAAGGCAGACATGCAGGAGCGGATAGAGGAGCTGGAGCATCGCTGCATCCAGCTCGCTGGAGAGACTGACGCTATCGGTGAGCCGGGATGTTAGAGTCATGGTGTGGCATCTCCCTGGGGGTGGAGAGGCCAGCCTCTGAGCCCTGCCATCCTGCAGGCAAGCTCCAAGCCCTGTTCCAGAACCAGAGGGCAGTGCTGAAGGAGCAGCACCTGGAGAAGGAGGAGTACATCATGCAGCTGACCCAGGACAAGCAGGAGATGAAGGTAGGCCCAGGAGCAGCCGGTGGGCTAGGCAAGTGAAATATGTTGGCTTCCATCCATCCAGAGAAGTGAAAGGCCTTTACAATGAGAAATGTGAAACGCTGCTCCACGAAATCAAGGATGACACAAAAAAATGGAAAAGCATTTCATGCCCATGGATCAGGAGAATCAGTACTCTCAAGATGGCACAGAGGCCTGAGAGAGGGGCTTCTCTCCATCTCCCTGGCTCCCGCTTGTCCTGTGCATTCCCCACACAAAAACTCACACCTCTTGCCTGCAGGTGGGGCCCAAGGGGCGGACCTGAGAATGCAGGCCTCCGATTGCCATATTCTGAATAGAGCTGATAACAGTTCCAGAAGTAGGGATAAGGGAGAGAGAAAAATGAATGGGATGGAACATCTTGAGTGGAGTAGGCATTTTTTAAACTTCATTCTTAGCTGCAAGACTTAAAATTATGAAATAACTTGGTTGTTGACAAAGGAATCATGTTGCACGTATTGAAAAGTCTTCAGGAAAATACTTTTTTCCCTCTTGGAGTGTCCCTGTGTCTAATCCTGGAGATTAGTGAGAATACAGGTGGCCAGGAAGAACCTAGAACCTGCCAGAGTCCCCTCAAGTCTTGTGCCTGAGAGCTCTGGTCACAGTAAACTTACAAAGACAGCTTGGTTCATCCTCAGTTCTGTCAGCCTCTGCAACGCTGGCTCGAGGGATGGAAGTAGATTTGGGATTTCAGAGGCCAGGGAGAAGGGTCTAGAGAGCAGGCAGCCCTTTCCGTAGAGACAGGTGCAGCCACTTCCTCATGAGATTGGCTCACCTGACCAGGCCTTGGCTCCCTAGCATTCTTGCCAGGCTTCAGCTAGTCAGCCTTCTTTTCCACACTCTGCCCAACTGGCCTTGTTGGACATCAGATGCTCCCTAGAGCCAGAGGCTTGAGCCTGGAGAGAGGCTGGGCGGGGCGCTAGTCAAGCAGGTGGGTTCCCTTGGGGATGAGCGAGAGGTTTCTATGTGTTCCAAGTCCTAAATCCTGTGTTCGTCCCCAGCTGCTATTCCCAGGAAAGAGGCACCTGACCTCCACATTGCCACTGGGCAGATCTTTTTCGCAGGTGGTTTCTTGGTTGGTTTGGTGTTTCTGGAGCTGAGAGGTTGCCGTGGCTTGATTTAATCCCTTTTATCTCTAGAGAGTAGTGAGAGGCTTATGGTTGGGCCACTTTCTTGACCTGAAAAGGTCTAAATGGGAAGCACAGCCAATGGTCAGAGCAGGGAAGAAAGGAAGGAGGCAATGAAAGGAGAGAGAGGGGAGAAAGGCGGTAGCCACACTGACCCTGACATCTCCTCCATCGTCACCACCTTCTGCCCGGCAGGACCCAGGCTAGGATCTCCCTGTGGCACCAGCTGTTCTCCTGCAAGAATACCTCCTTTCTTCTCCCTGATTTTGGCAAGCCTCCTCCTACCAGCCGTGGCTGCCACAGTCCAGAGCTGAGCTGACTTTTCCTAGCTCCAGGGAGAAGAAAATTCTCATATGTTCAAGAAGGAGGTTGTGCCACTTTGAACTTAGGCCGTCCAAGCAGCCCAAGGCCTGGGCAAGCCATTCCCACACCCTGGAGTGGCTCACAGCATGTGTGACTGTCACTGTGACTCCAGTGACACCTGTCCTACCTGGTGTGTACCCTTGTGTCCACGGAGGTCAGTGAGTCACCTTCTCCTATGCGGTCTCTTAACCTGGTGCTCTCTTCTGTGACAGGCACCCAAAAACCACACCACTCCCATGGCGCGACCTGCTGACGATCGCATGCCATCTGACGGTATCCTTCCACCCGGTGCTACAGCCACTAGCACAGTGACAGCTCAGGTTTGTGCCCTTCCCCTGTGCCACTGCCCTCCTGAATGCTCACCCTTCCCACATCCCAGAAGACTATATGTTCCACTGTGGATTCCCTCCTCTTGAAGGTTGCTTGATTCCTAAGCCAAGTGCCCTTTGGGGTGACTGGGGTGGAAGAGGCTGAGCCTGGGCTTTTCCTATTGGTTTGGGGATGTGAAAGGTTGTTGGATTAAGCTTGGCTCACTCTGCCCCGGGTAATTTTCACTGGGAGTTGCATAACCACCTCATGTTTTCTTCCCAAACAGAGCCATGATGTGGACTCTGGCCCTCATCTCCTGGATGAAACCAAGTGAGTATCCCCAAAAGGGCAGTGGTCCCTGGGCTGAGGGAGTCTGGGCAGGCCACAGCCTGGGACCTTGATCTCCCCCGAGTCACCCATCCTGACCCCTGTGTCTCTGTCTCTAGGACTTTCTCATCAACAGAGAGCCCGCGAGAACCCTCTCAGCAGCTCAATGGTCTCATGTCTGAGGTACCATCGGGGTTCAGGGCCCAGAATAGGGGTGAGAGGGGGAAGGAGAATTTGATAGAAAGAAACCGAGACAGGGATTCCTGAGAGAGGGGCAGATCTGGGAACAGTGACGTGCTGGGTGACATGGAGCAGGGCACGTCTTCTCTGAGCTTCTCCCAGGAAGCTGCAGAAGTGACGTTGGACCCCAGACTCTCTCTGTCATTTGATCCTGCTGCAGAAAGGCCCAGATGAGAGCTGCTCAGGAAGGGAAGCCCGAGAAGTGTGCACAGAGGGTGACAGGAGGAGGGGCCCAACCTGGGCAGAAAAGATCTTTGCCATTTGATGAGGAAAAAGGAAGTCAGTCAGAGGGTAAGACTCCGAATGAGACAAACAACTCCATGTAAATGCTCATCTCTTTCAGTCCACTTCCTGTGTCGACGGTGATGGGCCTGCATCTTCTGCCAGCATGAATGATCTGGAGGTAGGTGGCCCAGGACCAAGCCCAGGGACCTTGCAGGCCAGTCCCCTGTCCTCCCTTCACAGTGGGGACTGGTGCCTCTCTGCCAGCTGAGACAGCCCACACCCTCAGCCCTAAGGACTGCTTTCTCTACCTCTCCACCAACCCACACCCACCTCTCAGATAGGTACCAAAAACTAGCAGTAGCCCAGGACACCAGCTCTCTAGGAAGCAGTCAACTCAGTGAAACCATAGAGGAACTGTTAGGAGTCCAGGAGGTCTTCTAATCTCAGTCCTGGGGTCCAGTTTCCCCTAGGGACTCTGAAGAAAGAGGCTGAGGGCACCTGGTCCCAAGAAAGAAGGGGTGCTAGGGGGCCTAGACCTCAGTGGGGGAGACGCAGAGCATGGAGCATGCAGCATGGCTCTTATGTTGCTGCCCTGTGCGCCTCCTCTCTGTTTTGTGTACGCTGTTGCTTGAGTCGTCACCACGCTTGCCCTGGGGGTGGGGGGGTGAGTCTGCCCCACAGGGCATCCAGAGCCCTGTTTTCCTGCAAGACCCCACTCCTCATTTGCTCTGTTTTTGATTTTGGACAAGTCACCAGTTCTGCCTGGGCTTGAGTTTCCTGATGAGATAGAATTTGGAGGTATGCGGTCTCTTTTAGCCAGGAGAACCCTGGGTTAAAGGTCCACTGGAATGGAATCCTCAGAGTGGAGGTCTCTTGTCTGTCCTTTCTTTGCTGTGTTCCTGCCGTTAAAAACAATCCAGGTTGGGTGCAGGACTCTTGCCTATAAGCCAAGCCCTTAGGAAGGCTTAGGCGAGAGGATTGGATTTTGACCCCAGCCAGGACAACATAGTGAGACTTCCTTTCTACAAAAAAGATGAAAAAAATAAGCTGGTGATGGTGGTGTGCACTTGTATCCCAGTTACTCTGGATGCTGAGACAGGAGGAGAGCCTGTGACCAGGAGTTCAAGGCTGTGGTGAGCCGTGATTGTGCCATGGCACAGCAGCCTGGGTGACACCTTTGAGACTCTGACTCAAAAAAAAAAAAAAAAAAAGAACAGCATCTTTCATGCAGTTTGTAGTTAATGAATGCACATTTCCACATCACAAACTTATGGAAAGGTAGCCCCTATTTTCTCAAACCTCATTTCCGGAGATTTGTTGCTGTCCTTGAAAAAGAATCCAGACCAGGTATAGTGCCTCGTGCCCGCAATCACATCAATTTTGGAGTTGATGTGGGAGGATCTCCTCAGTCAGGAATTGAAGACCACCTTTGGCAACATAGCAAAAACCCGTCTCTATAGAAAAAAATACTACATAAAGAGACTCTAGATTCAAGCTTTCCATTCTGTAGTTGTCAGCAAAAACCAAGGAAGACTTAAATGCTCTTTCCCTGGGAACTTGAGGAGAGGGTGTCTCTTCATGCCCCATAGGATCTGAGAATACGGCCTTTAACACCAACTCCTGACCCTGCACGCCCCTTGTTGGTCTGGGAGGTAGAAAGAAGAAGGGTGCCCTCAGTTACCTTTCTTTAATTTTCCCTACAGAAACACCAGAAGCAAGACATTTTGGATCGGCTGGAAAAAGTAACACAAATTCTTTGTTTGCTGCCAGGTTTGGGGGAGAATTTCAATGTCGAGTGCCTGTCTCCTGCCCACTTCAAGCCTGGGGAAGGTCAACCCTGTGTTCTAACCCCATCCCCTCCCTAATAATCTGGTCTCATGCGTTGGCCTGTTCTGGAGCACTGGTGGCATTCTGAGGATGCGTCATTGCAATGCCACCTCTGCCTCCCCCTGTAAGAGATCTGTATAGGAAGATGGGTCATGTGTGTGTACTATGTATAATCTACATAAGACAGGTCTCCAAGGATTGATACGAAGCTCAGGGAAGCCAGGCACAGTGACTCATGCCTGGAGTCCCACCTACTTGGCGGCTGAGGTGGGAGGATCCCTTGAGCCCTGGAGTTTGATGATCTACTGCACTGCAGCCTCAGCAACCATGCTCATGCCCGGGTCTGCCTGCAGGTAGGAGTAAAGCATCAGGAGACTCAGAGTCTGCCGGAGCTGCAAGACCAGTGTTTGGCCCAGCTGCAGCAGCAGGAGGCCGCCTATCAGGAACTGGTCTCCGAGAAGGAGGCGCTGCAGAAGGAGATGTTGCTACAGGCCAAGCTAATGGGCCAGATGAAGGATGAGGCCATTCAGGCCAAGGTCGAGGCCATAATAGTCTGCCTAGAGTTGCAGATAACCCAGGTATGGGAGGGGCCAGGAGTGGGCCTGAAGGGGAGGACCTGGCCACCCTGGGTCTTCTCATTCCTCTCCCATCTGCAGGAATGTCGGCAAATGGCAGACCAGCCAAACCAGGAGCCTCAGGCCCAGAATGATCTCTCTGACATCCCCATGGAAGGTGAGTGAGTCAGAGGAACTCAGAGGCCCTTTGTGGCCCGGGACTGAAGGCTTAGAAGAGACCACTGGTACAACTGGTTGTTTTCCTTGGGTGAGGGTTACACAGAGTGGAGCAGAGGTAGCCCCTCTGTCTCCCTTGCTGGGTGGTCTGAGGACCCCTTGACTGTCCCGGTAGAGTACAAACTAGGAGATGAGGATGGAGATGAGGATGAGGAGAGCCAGGACGAGGAGCCTCCCCGGCCCATGCTGACCATCCCGGAGGACTTTGAGAGCCAAGAAGCCATGGTGAGCCTAACCGCTTGTCTTCCTCTGGGGTTGCCTAGGCACACTTATCTTCTTGGCTTTCCCTCCTTTTATTTCCCTAAACTTCTCTCCTCCCTGGAGTCAGTTGTCAGACACCCTCACGCCTGTGAACAAGTTTCCTCAAAGAGGCCCAAAAGAGCAGCTCCTCTCCACCTGCCTGCCCCCAATATGTCCTGCTGGTTCCCCCCACAAAAACACACCCTCTCGCTTGCAGGTGGTGAACTTGAATGCAGATCTAGCCAGTGATGAGAAGAAATGGGCATGGCCCCAGGGGCAGCTGAGGAAACGCACAGTGGCCTGCCAGCGGCTAGTCAAGATGGCAGACCCAACCTGGAAGGCGGCGGAGGAGGCCACTCCAGCTCCTGGGACCAGGGGCGAGACTGTGTCTAAGGAAGAGCACCTGGCCCTCCAGAGGGCCATGCAGAATCTTCAGGTGAGGGAGTCTTTCCTGACAGGCCCAAGGAGGCTGGGCTGGCAGGATGCTGCTGACCCTGACTCCGGGTTCCGTTTCCAGAGTGGGGCCCTGGAAAGGTAAGCTTTTTCTCATTTCAGGATGGCTAGGATCTTACCTAGGGTGCTGCAGACTCCTCTGTAGAGACAGGCAGAGTGAGATGGGTAAGGATTGTTTTTTGATGCCAGAGCCGTGATTTAATCATGGGCCAGAGCGAGTCTAAGGAAACGAAAATGTTCATCGGCATTCTAATGAACACTCTTTCTAAGCATGGAGCTAAAGTTTCTTATTCTAATCTAGCTCATTTTCTACATTTTGTGCAGGAACAATGTTAATTAAAAATGCTTTAAATCCACAGCATAATTATAAAAAATTTCCTTCCAAAAAGGCCACTAACGATGATGATGATGAGGGAACTTTTCTCTTCGCTGCAGCCTCGGCTCCCCCTGATTATAATGACAATGATAAATTATCTCCACAGGATGAAGCCGAACCTGAGGCAAAAGCTGTTAGATATCATATCAGTGCTCCTATGGCCAACCCTGTGCCTTCCCTCCCACAGGCTGCTCCTTTCAATACTAAGTCCTAAAGCCAAAAAATTTGCCTAAAAATGCCGGTAATGCCCCTGCGGCTCCTGTCTTTCCTCTCGAGTATGCAGGCAGTACGAGCTGAAGCAGAAAAAGAAGGAGATTTTAGTTTCACAGCTTGTTTCCCAATACAATTTTATCCCAGTGCTGATGGAGTGGATCGAGCTCACTGGGAACCCTTGCCGTATAAATTGGTAAGAGAGTTATGGGAGGCAAGCTCAAAGTATGGTTTTCTTGCACCTTATACAATTACTATTTTAGATCAATTTGCCTCTCGATGGATGACTCTCGCAGATTGGCAGCAATTAGCCAAAAGCTGTTTGTCCTGAGGTGCTTATTTGCTATGAAAAACCGAGTATGACGATCAAGTTAGAATTCAAATGGACCAGAATTTAAATCAACCTGCTGGGTCATTCATTATTTCTCATGATATGCTCTCTGGGACTGGTATGTATACCCAAATGCTAATCAAATTTCTCTACCCAAAGATGTTTTGCTTCAGATAAATCATTGTGCTGTCACCGCGTGGAAAAAATTTTCTTATCTGATATAAAACAAAAGGCCAAGAAAGTTATGAGGACTTTGTTTCCAGACTCACTACGGCTGTTAATTGGGTAATTACTAACAAAGAAGCAGCAGAAATTCTTATCAAACAATTGGCTTTTGAAAATGCTAATAATACTTGTCAGGCTTTGCTTAGACCCATACGCAAAACCGGATGGGTTACTGATTTTATCCGCCAGTGCACGGACGTAAGCCCAGCTATTATACAAGGGATGGCTTTGGCCGCAGCCTTGAAGGGAGAAACCTTTTCACAGATCACTCAAGGTATGCAGGGCGCAGGTAAACAGAAAAATGTTTCAGTGTAATCATGTTATGTGTGTGGACAAATCGGGTACATTAGTAGAAACTGCCCTGCTAAGCTTACTGCACCTCTTTCTAAGGTTTTCCTTTAAAAGTTGAGAATACTGAAATAAAGCCTGAACTTAGTTACACTTTTCCTTTTCTTATAGGAATGCAGGGAGCTCAAGCAATGATAAACAAAAATATATAAGTAATATGAATAATATAAGTAATATAAGCAAAAGTATATAAGTAATATAAATAAAATAAGTAATATAAACAATATAAGCAATATAAGCTATATATATATAGCCAATATATAAACACTATATAAATAATACAAATAATATAAGTAATATAAGCAAAAGTATATAAGTAATGTGTAAGTAATATAAGTAATATAAACAATATATATAAGCTATATATATAAGCAATATATAAATAATATAAGTAATATATACACAATATAAACAATATATAAGTAATATAAGAAAAGTATATAAGTAATAAGCAAAAGAATATCTCATTACAGACTTGCTATAACTGTGGTCAGTCGGACACATTAACAGAGATTGTCCGGTGAAACAAGTCACGGCCGGCTCCCAACACAACAGGTTTCCTCAAAGAGGCCCGAAAGAGCAGCTCCTCTCCTCCTGCCTGCCCCCAATATGTCCTGCTGGTTCCCCCCACAAAAACACACCCTCTCACTTGCAGGTGGTGAACTTGAATGCAGATCTAGCCAGTGAGGAGAAGAAACGGGTACGGCTTCAGGGGCAGCTGAGGAAACGCACAGTGGCCTGCCAGCGGCTAGTCAAGGTGGCAGACCCAACCTGGAAGGCGGCGGAGGAGGCCGCTCCAGCTCCTGGGACCAGGGGTGAGACTGTGTCTAAGGAAGAGCACCTGGCCCTCCAGAGGGCCATGCAGAATCTTCAGGTGAGGGAGTCTTTCCTGACAGGCCCAAGGAGGCTGGGCTGGCAGGATGCTGCTGACCCTGACTCCGGGTTCTGTTTCCAGAGCCGCTTCCTGCAGTTGATGCGGGAGAAGGAAGACATGCAGGCATGGATGGTGGAGCTGGATCATCGCTGTATCCAGCTGTCTGAAGAGACCGACACTCCTGGTGAGCAGGGAGGTTTGGCCGTGGTGTGGCAGCTCCCTGGGGGGGAAGGGCCAGCCTCTCAGCCCTGTCTTCCTGCAGGCGAGTCCATGGCCCTGTCCCAGAACCAGAGGGCAGTGATGAAGGAGTGGCGCCGAGAGGAGGAGGAGGACCTCAGCCGACTGACCCAGGAAAACGAAGAGATGGAGGTAGGGCCCAGGACCTGTCTGCGGGCGAGGCGGGTGGTGGGCGCACACTGAGCATCTCTCCCTTCAGGGCAGTCTTCAGGATCTGCAGAAGCTGGTGTCACAACTTGTGCACGAGCGTGAAATGTGGCATGACAAATTCCTGGCTGCTACCCAGAGCCCTGCTGCAGAGTCCACTCCAGGGCCTGCAGCCCCCCAGGTGCTGGGAGCTGCCCACGGGCAGCCAGCTGGTGAGTAGCACACTTGACGAGGGCGGGGCAGGCGCGGGCAGGGTGCAGTGCTCAGATGCTGGCCTGTCTCCACTCACAGGTCTCAGCGCGGTGAGCCTGACCGATGATGGGGAGTCGACACAAGGAGACACAGGGGAGGGCACTACTCCCAAGAGTCCCACTACACAGAGATTACTCACCTGCTGTCCAGAATCCAGATCACCCAGGAGAGCCCAGGCCTGGCCGACAAGCCCTGCATACCCTTTTTCTACAGGCATCATGGGTGTGACGAGTTGAAGATATTGGACATTTAGAGCCAGGAGACGGGCCGGGGCCTCTGCCCCCACCATGCTCCTTCCCCTCCTACCCCGCCCCTGCCACCGTGTACCTGCCACTCCTTTCCTGCCATCTCTCCTCCTCACCCCTTCATCTTGACAGTAGCAAGATAGGGCCTGTGCCTAACAGGGAGAGAAATTGGTGCAGTCCCTTCGCCAGCTGGATCAGGGCCTCATCTTAATTTCTGGGTTGCTTTGTTCCAGAAAAACAAAATGCCTGAGGCTCAAAACTCTAGTTTCTTTGGAGGCTGTCCCTCAGGAGCAGCAGGGACTCCCGGTCATCTCCTCACCCCACCCAGCAGGCCTTCTTCAGATGGCTCCCTCTTCTTACTCAGAGACACTTGGGGCAGGACAATGGGGTGGCATTCTCTCCAGGTGGACAGTTGGGCTAACTGTCAGCTGGGAAAACACAGGCTGTGTGGTTGAGCTCCCCTGCTCATGTGTACATATTGTATTTGTGTACATTTTGTTTATTCTGGGGGTTGTGCCTCCCCCTGTATAATAGGCGTGGTTGAAGCTGGCAAATAAAAAGATTCTAATAATAATTTGGTTTGGGGAAACTTATTTATTGCTAGTACAGGGTAGAGGAAGGAGGCGGGGATGGGGTTGTGGCACCCTGGTGACAGGGCTCCAGTTATTTGGCTTTTCATTTCAAAATAAAATAAATGAATTCATCCATACCGCTCAGTGTCATGTTCATGTTTCCATCACTGGGTCCTGGGTCTACCTCACTGTATGTTGGAGTTGGTACCGGCATAGGGCAGGCTTCTGGATTGTTCGGAGTCCCAGAGTTTCTAATCATGTTCAGTGGAGCAGCTAGGGACCTTCGGGCACTGTCACCTGTGTACTGCTGAGTGATGTCTGGGAGATTTCAAGCTGACTGCTGGGGCAGTGAGGGGATCTGAAAGGAGTTAATTAAAAAATCTCTAAAAGTATTGTTTTTTGAGTCAGAGTCTCACTTTGTGGCCCAGTGTGGAGTGCAGTGGCATGCTCACGGCCACCACAGCCTCAATTTGCTGGGCTCAGGCGATCCTCTAGCCCCATCCTTCCAAGTAGCTGAAACTACAGATGTGTGCCACCATGCCCAGCTCATTTTCGGTTTATTGTAGACATGAGGTCTCGCTAAGATTCCCAGGCTGGTCTCCAACCCTTGGGCTCAGCCAATCCTCTCACCACTGCCCAAATGCTGGGATTACAGGCGTGAGCCACTTCGCCCAGGTTTATAAAAGGATTTACAAAAAGCTCAGGGAAATCGGTCACAGTGGATCTGATTTGTAGTTTCACTGACTGCGGACGCTTTCAGCATTCTTAAAGATCAATAATTCCAGCCAGGAATTTCTTACCTAGCCATGCTAATCCTCATAAGTGATGGACAACTAAAATCATTCCCAGACTTCCAATCCCTAATAGAATATGTTGTCTCCAGACCAGTCCTCCAGGAGAGGCTTAAGAAGCTGTGGAACAGAGAACACACAAAAAAGGGATGGTCATGCCTATCAGAAAGTTCGGGCAAGCACAGAGTTAGCAGAAAATACAATGCACTCACAAACATGAAAATACACAAATAAATAATACAAGAGTTAAAAGGAAACAAAGCAACCCCTTAAGAGCCCTATGATGGGGATCAATTCTTGCATTTCAATAATGAAATTGAGCGTGAACAGTGTAGATATGCCACTGAAAGAGTGGCAACCTGGATGAAGGAGCATGATCTAATAGCCTGCTGCCTCTAGGAAACTCATCTCACTGAAGATGACACCCATGAACTCAAAGTTGGTGGCTGGAAAATGATCTTTCAGGCAAGTGGAAAACAGAAGAGGAGAAGTGTAACTATTCTGGGACAGACAAAACAGTCTTCGAACCATTGAAAGTTAAAATGGACATGGAAGGACACTACATAATGATAAAAGGTCAATCCACCAGCAAGAACTATTCCTCCTAAACATATATGCACCCAACAAGGAGCACCGGGTTTCATAAAACAAGTACTGAGTAGGCTAAGAGAGGACATTGACTCTCACACAATCATAGTGGGAGACCTACATCTCTCACTAACAGCTTTAGATAGATCATCAAAGCAGAAAACCAACAAGGAAATCCAGAACCTCAATTAGACACTCGGTCAAATGGATATGATGACAGACATCCATAAAACACTTCACCCAACATCTACAAAATATACATTCTACTCATCGGCACATGGAACACACTCTAAGATTGATCACATTGTTGAACATAAATTGAGTGAACACATTTCAAAAGATCAAAATTATACCATGCATTTTCTCAGATCACAGTGGCGTAAAAATAACTATTGCCAGCAAGATATGTCCAGAACATGCAAAGACATGGATATTAAAATACCACTGAAAGACTTCTGGGCCAACACAGATATCAAGACAAATACAAAGATTTCTGAAAGCAAATGAAAACAAAAACACATCTTTTATCAGAATCACTGGGATGACATGAAGCAGTGTTAAGAGGAAAATTCATAGCATTGCATGTACACATCAAGGTAACCGAAATATCGCAGGTAAAGTGCCGAACGTCACACCTCAAGGAGCTGAAAAGGCAGGACAACTTAAATCCTCACTTCTGCAGCAGAATCCAGATCACCAAGAAAAAAAAATCACAATTGCAGTATATAGAAGACAAAAATATCATAGAAAGTATCAACAAGAAAAAAGCTGATTCTTTTTTTTGATATCTAGAAGCATTTATTTTATGTAAAAAACGTAAATATGATGATGTGTACACGAAAAGTGCACACGTTACCTATGCTGAACAATGCCAAGAAATATAATGTACTGATGCAACAGTTGTCTTCTAAAATAAACAAAAACTGAGCCGAGACCAGCAGACAAAAGCAAAATACTTCCTTCCCAACAGTACAGCGTTGAAAACTGACAGCAGTCCTGAACACCTCACCTCGAATTCCTTACAAAGCTGCCAAAGGCCAACTATTTTTAAAAATTGAACTTTTTTTACATCAATAATAAAAATCTGGTGACAAACATTACAAAGCCAAATGCTGGACAGCCTTTTACTCCTTTAAAATCCCCAATATTCCAACATAATCATAGGAGTGAAAACCATTTTAAAGTGATATGCTCTACGAAACAAACAACAATATGTACATTTATTGCAAATTATATTCAACTAAAATGGAGGGAAATCAAAATATGAACTGTTCACTACTTGCAAATCAATAATAATTTTAATTATTTTCTCACTCTGATAAAAATCAGAAAGCAACATTTATCAAATTGCCACCATATCACTTTTCATAGCAGGGAATTGAAATCTGTACATCTCATTTTTGCAGAAAAGTAGGCAGGCAGAAAGAATTATACGTCAAAATTTCCAAAAGGAAAAACAAAGAAATATTTCATCTGATCTCTTTTCTTTTAAAAATTAATTCAATAAATTTCTACTTGTAACAGGGAGGTCTAAATTCTGTGTAGTGTAAGGAATTCTGTTACTTTTTTATAAAAGCTCAGCGTCGGTGTGCTGTATCGCTTTGGAGGCTGAGGTGAGTGGATTCATTCCCCTGGGCAGGAGACCTCTCTCTCTCAAAAATCACCGGGCATGGAGACCTATTGCCATTTAGCTGAGGCAGAAGGATCGCCGGAGCCAGCAGCAGCCCAGCAGGCGAGTGGGTGGCATTCAGTCTGGGACAGAGTGAACTCCAATCATAAATAAATAAAAAATAAAAGCTGCAGCATGGAAATTAATGGTGTATTATGCATTTAAACTCCAGATATGCAGGAACTGGAACCAAGTGTTAAGCAATTTGCTTAATTATTGACTTTTCCTAAGAAAAGTCTGGGTGGGGGGTGTAGCCCAGAGCTGCTTTTAGCCTCTCTGGAGAGGTGCTGCTGTCCACTTCCATGGGAGGACCGGGGTCATATGGAAAGGAAGCAAGAGTTTCCTTCTGTTTTCAAGGCCGAAAGTGTGAGTTCTGATGTGAACGCTGTCACACTGCTCAGGACACTGCTTCTGTGTGGCCCTTACTCCCTCCCTTTACAAAGGAGTCTTCTTTTTACCTCTGCAGGTCAATCTGTCTCTCTGCTGGAACTGCCTTTTTGGCTCCATCTTGCAGTTTGGGTGCTTTGGCATTTCCTGCTTCCAAGCCCCAGGGCTCTCCTGGCTGCCTGCAACTCGCTTCCTCCCCTTGCTATTAGGCTTATTTACATCATCGTTTTTTGGATGGGTTGCCCTGAGATTCCGACTTTGGTCGGCGTCCCTTTTGGGGTTTGGAAGGGGCAGGCAGTCCTGATTCATCCACTTTCTTGTCTGTCTTTTGTTGGATATTCTCCGCCCCAGCTGCAGTTACTGTTCTTTTCTTTCCTCGGTCACTGCTGATGTTGCCCTGGGCAGCCTGATCAGAATTAATTTCCTTGCTCTTTACCGGGTCAATATTCTCTCCAGGTGTGACAGAAATAATTCTCACAGGGTTCTCTTCATTTTCACTACCTCCAGTTTCTGCTGCCTCTGAACTCTGTTCCCTTGATCGATTTCCGGTTGAAGGGTTCAATTCTGAAATTACATGAATATTGCTTCCAGTCTCCGTGCCAGTGCTTCTAACATAAGGTTTTCTTCCCGTTGCTAATAGAGGCTTGTTTACTGCACCCAATACTCCAGCAGGCTTTGGCTTTCCTGTTAACAGAAGCACTCTTGTCTCTGCTGAAATATAATTCTTTGTCATTGCAGAAGTCCTTTTCTGGTTGTGTAAAAAACTTCATTGGGAGGACTGGTTCCTTTGGAGAGTCTGCATTGCACATGGCGCTTTTACTGTTTATAACATACAGAGCCACATCACAAACTGTATAAAGTTTTTCATTTGTTTTGGATTCATCAGGAGACTGGGCAGTGCCTGGGCCTAGCCAGATGTTCAATCGGCAGCAGATAGGAAATTTCTATCAAAAGGCATGACTATCATTTTGTGGCACTGCTCCAGTTGCTTAAAACATTCAAGCACTGAACCACTAGGACCACTCTTCCCCTAATCCACAGAAGCTCCCAGATCAGAACATTCCCTCTGGATCTCTGTGAGGATCGTGGATCAATGGGGAGCTCAAAGAGAGTGAGGATCAAGTATGGCACAGTCCACAACCCAGGCACCAGGCTTGGGCATCCACGCATCCCAATTTCTCAGGTAGCCATAGGGTCTGGCTGTCATTAGAGTTGATGGAGCAGATCCCTGCGATCACCCTGTATCTTCTCCTCCCAGCCTAGCCAGTTACGTGCACTCGCTTCCCTCCTCCTCCCCCTCCCCCTTTGGATCTCTAGGCACACAAGGACAAAGACTGCCATGTCTCCAGGGGACAGCAGGCAGACCACAAGTTTGCCCTCCGTCAGGCGCTTCTGGCAAATTCTGGGCTTGCTTACTTGAAACAGAGCTCAGAGCCTCATTAGATAGCTGTTTGAGGCTGCCTCAGGAGTGGCAGACTCACCTGCTGCTCTCCACGGCGGCTTTCACTTCAGCATGCTCCCCCTCACTCGTAGACTCAGGTCCAGTGAGCAAGCTTTTCTCCCCATGGCAGTGGGCTCACCAGACAGGCCAGCACCGCGCGAGACTATCCCAGTATGTGTAACTGGACTTCTGTTTCTGGAGCTCTGTCCGGAGGTCACGCCTGGCATAACCAACATTGCTGACTAATGAACCGAGAGTGAAGAATGGAGAGTTTGCAGCTGGTGTTTTTCATGGCCCAAAAAACTGATTCTTTGAAAGAAATAAGTTGGTTAACAGCCTCACCTGGCCAGATTGGCTGGAAGGAGAAAGGGAGAGAGGGAGGAGAGAGAGAGAGAGTGAAAAGCCAAATAAACCATGCAGAACCACACTAAAGTTGTATGTCATAATTCCCAAGGAAATGCAAACGGTTATCACAGTTACCTATGAATACCTGTATGAAATAGCTAGGGAAAACCTAGAGCCAAACAGAGGGCTTTCCCCTTATAACACACCACCTCCTGAGGTTGAAACAAAAAGAAACTTTAAACTCTAAGGAGACCAATGACAATCCAGGAAATGGACTCCCCCGTCAAAGAAATATCCCCACCCAACGAGCCCACGGGCCCAAAAAGCTTCCCAGCCCTCCAAACTCGATGAGACATACCAAGAGACTACACCAATCCCTTTTTGAAAGTTTTCCAGGCTAGGAAAAAGTGATGGAAACTCTGCCAACTGATTTTATGAAGAAAGTTGGCAGATACACAAACATGGCAGGAAGCCCAACAAGAAAGCAGAATTGCAGGCAATCTTGTTATGAACTGATGCAAACATTACAACAAGGGAATAGCAAATCGGAACCAACAACACAACTCAAGGATCATCCACCATGACCAGGTTGGTGTCATTCCTAGAATGAGGGCGGTTCCCATTCACAGCACCATCAATGTAATCCACAGCCCCATTAACAGAAGTAAAGCAAGAACCACATGATCATAGTTAAGCACCCGAAAAAGGTCTGGACAAAATCCAGCATCCCTTCTTCATGAAAATCGACTTGCCCCTATACATGGAAGGAATAATCCTCAAAAAGTAAGAAATCCACAGGCAACATTTGACTCTAGGGGGAGAGATGTTGGAATGATTCCCTGAAAATGGGAAAAGAAAGGAATGGATCTCAGCGCCACCAGTTCAACAAGTGACCGGAGACCTAGCCAGAGCAGTCAGGAAGAGAAGGAATCAGGGTATCCAAACAGGCAAATAAGGAAGTGCAGCCTATTCCATCTCTTGTGGACAACTGCATCCCCGTTGTCTTGAGAGACTGACGCCTAAGGGGTGTGCCAGGGATGCGAGGGTCGGTGGAGGAGGAGGCGCCTGGCGTGGAGTGACCAGCCTCTGAGGGCCCTAATCCCCAGGTGAGTACCTGGTCCTGTCCCAGGAACCAGAGGGGGTGCTGCTCCCCTGCAGATCCCTGTGAGGCTGGGCCTTGTTGGACAAGGGGAGCCTGCACAAGGAGAGGGCCGGGGAGGATCAGGGCAGGGCAAACACAGATCCACAACCCCCAGGGAGCACCGGCTTGGGCATCCATCCAGGCATCCCATGTTTCTCCCCCGGGCTGACCCCAAGAGGGGTGTGGCATTTGGTCATCTAGAGTTCAGAGAAATTGGGAAAACGGGAAGGCTCTACCCCACCCTGTGTCTTCTCCTCCCACCCTGCCCCAGCCCCCCAACCCCTGACCACCCTTCCCTGCCCACTCCTCCCCCTCCCTCCATCTCTAGGAGCACAAGACAAATGCTGTCTGACAGGGAGACCAGGGGCCAGTGCAGACCCTTTCCCTCCCGATCAGGGCTTAATCTCAATTTCTGGGCTTGCCTACTTCCCCGGAAAGCAAGGGAGTCAGAGCCTCTTCCCTGCTGCCTAGTGTTGGAGGCTGCCCTCAGGGAGAGGCAGGGACTCCCTGGCTCCCTGCCCCATCCCACCAGCCAGGCCTTTCCTTCAGAGGCCCCCCTCTTACTCGTAGACATCTGGACAGACAGTGGGTTCGGAGTTTCTCCCCAAGTGGACAGTTGGGCTCACTGGCAGACAGGCCAGCTGGCACCGGCCTGCCCCGGAATTGCCCCCCCCCTCCCCGCCATGGTACCTGCAGAATGTGGAGAACCGTGGCAGGGCTGGCAATTTTCCCGGAGCTTGTATGTTTGGGCCCGGGCGCAGTTTGGGAGATTTAACTTTGGGGGTGGGAAACCCGGGGTCACAGGCGGCGTAGCACCCGGGGGCCCCGAGGAAGAGGGGGAGAAGGGGCTGGGGGCAGGGGGGCCCCGGCGCTGGGTCCAGTTTATCTTGCCCCTTTATTTTGAAATGGAAATAAATGGATTTCCCCGCCCAGCCTTGGGGGCCCCCAGCCCCCTGCCCGGGGCACACCCGTACACGCAAGCCCGTGCCAGCCCCAGGCCAGGCTTCTAGAGCTTTAGCCGCCCCCAGAGGTTGAAGCCCGCGTCCAAAAGGCAGCCTCGCCCCAGGGCCTGCCACCTTGGTCTACCCCGCTTTGTGTGGCCTGGGGATTCCAAGGGACCTGCAGTTGGGCTGTGCTGTGGGGGTCGTCCTACCTTGACGGCCTCCATGAGGGAATGCAGGGTACCAATATCCAAGAGTGCCCACTCCCAGCCCAGATGTCTTCGGCTCCTCTCCCTCTCCCCATGAAAATCTCTGCTAATGGGGCAGGCTGCACCCACCACTGTTCCTGCTGCCTCCCCCAAGATGTTGGCCCAACCAGGCAGGGCCAGAGGCAGGGAACAGGAAAGAAGCTACCAGATAGCCCATGACTTCCACATCCCTCTCCCAGGTGGCCCCTGCTCCAGGCCTTGTTGCCATTCTTACACACACACACACCACACATCACACAGAATCTGGTCACACATTCACAGCCTGGTCTCTGTTCCTGTGGGTCAGGGGTCACACCTTCCTGGGGACAGCTCAAAAGAGTCAGGACTGGCAAGTTTTGGCCTCAGCGCCACCCCGAGGCCTCAGCGCTCCCTGGGGGGCAGGCTCCACCCGCCATCGGCCACACCTCTGTGGCTCAGGTAGCCATGGTCCAAGCGCCTGCGATGAAGAGGGCCTGTGCTGGCAGCCAGGTACAAGGCCCTGGAATTCGGCCCCGCCTCCCTCCCAGCCATGAGGACACGCAGAGAATGTGGGAGGAACGTGGCAGTGGCCGCATTCAGCGGCGTTCTGCCCCTGCTCACCTGGGGACCCCAAAGGGGCGCAGTTGGGGATCAAGGTCTCCCGGGGGAGGACCGAAGGGATCGGGGAAAGCCCCAGGCCTGGAGGTCACAGGCGGCGTCCTCGCCAGGGTGGACCCAGCGGGCAGAGGCCCGGGAGCAGAGCTCTCTCTGCCACCCAGGCCGGGCTGGGGCATGGCGGGGGGCTCGGCGCTGCTGCGCGGCTGAACCTGAACCACCGGCAGGCGACAGAGCCTGGGAAATTCGGAGGAGACGAGTGGTCCCGCCCCGCTTTGAGGCTCCGCCCCCAGCCCGCTGCTGGTCACACCCATACACGCAAGCCCCGCCCCGCCGCATCTCCGGTTGTAGCTGGAGCTTCAGCCCCGCCCCCAGCGGCTCTGCAGGCCGCGCTCCACGGCAGCCCCGCCCACGGACAAGCCCGCCCTTTCGAGTCTCCACCCCTGGCTCAGGGTGGGAGCCGCCCAGGAGGCATGGGCGCAGCCCTGCCGGGTCCCAGCACTTCTCCCGCGGTCCCTGGGTTGGGGTGTTTGGGAGCTGGGGTGCCGGCTCCGGTTCCTGCGCCTGGAAATGCCACCCCCAGGCCTCAGCGCTCCCTGGGGGGCAGGGTCCACCCGCCGTCGGCCACACCTCCGTAGCTCCTGTCCCCACTGTCCCAGTGCCTGCGAAGAAGAGGGCCTCTGCTGGCAGCCAGGTCGGATGCCCTGGAATTCAGCCCCGCCTCGCTCCCAGACAGGATCGCTCTGCATGGGATGTGGGAGGAACGTGGTACGGGCGGTACTTATCGGCATTCGGCCCTACTCACCAGGGGACCCCGGGCGGGGCGCGGCTGGGGATCAAGGGCACCTGGGGGGAGGACCCACAGGATCAGGGAAAGCCCCAGGCCTGGAGGTCACAGGCGGCGTCCTCACCATGGCGGACTCCGCAGGCAGAGGCCCAGAGCAGGGCTCTCTCTGCCACCCGGGCCGGGCTGGGGGCACCGCGGTGGCTCCGCGCTGCCGCGGGGCTGAACTTGAACCACTGGCGGGCGACAGGGCGTGGGAAACACGGAGAGTAGACGAGTGGTCCCGCCCAGCTCTGAGGCCCCGCCCCCAGCCCGGTGCTGGTCACACCCACACAGACAAGCCCCGCCCCGCCACACCCCCCGTTGTAGCCCACGCTTCAGCCCCGCCCCTGGCGGCCCCGACATCCCAGCCCCCCAACCCGCCCAGCAGCCAGCGCTCCACGCCAGCCCCGCCCAGAGACAAGTCCGCCCCTTTCGAGTCTCCACCCCTTCGCTCCGGGTGGGAGCCGCGAGGGGGCACGGGCGCAGCACTGCCGGGTCCCAGCACTTGTCCCGCGGGCCCTGGGTTGGGGTGTTTGGGGGCTGTGCTGCTGGCCCTGGTACCTGCGCCTGGCCGGGAGGCTCAGCACCTGCAGCCAGGAGTCGTCCACAGGCGGGAAGATGGGCGTGCTGACGGTGGTCGTGTTGATGTCGCCCACGATGCCGAGCGCCTCCTTCAGCGCCTGGGTCGTGTCAGCGTCTCCTCCGCCATTGGGCCTGCTCCGCCGACTCCTCCATCGGTGTGTTCTGGTCCCCACACGAGTACAGGTGGACCCAAGCTCCGAGGAGATGTATTCCTTGGTCTGAAGGTGGATGAAGGGGGAGAGGGTTGGAACTGAGCCTGCCAG
>JAPVLO010006877.1:0-15893 GCA_027257055.1 Cephalopachus bancanus | reverse complement strand
TATTCCAGCAGGCAGCAATGTAGAATCATAGTCACAGCAAAGGATAGCACTGAGCACACATTTGGCACGACTTAACCAAGGACGTTGCCTGTGCACTACAGGCCTCAGAAAGGCTATTCCGAACAGCAATCCACAGTGTCATTGCTTTCCCATAACAGGAGAAGATAAAAAAAAAGAACAATTCAGAATTCTCCCGGATCACACACAATGCTTTCCCACAAGGAACTGTGAATGGCTCAGATCCCACCTTGAGGCACAGAGGAGTTGAGCAATCCTGATTGTGAAAGGTTGACAGGCCGCACGCCAAAGCAGTCACCCTGTAGAGCAAATAGACATGAAACAGAACAAGGGAGAAGCAGGAATTACAGCATGCACACTCAGGACCAGAAACTCAACGTGCAGCACACTTCTCACACATCGTTTTCCAAGGAAGATAGACTTTCAAAAAAAGCACAACCAAGCCAGTCAGCTCTTTTCCGTCAATGCGTTTGGTAGAGCAATTGTGTAATCTCCAACACAAAAATTTCAAAAGCAGAAACATTTCACAAAGCTCCCAGTGAATTCACCAAGTAATGCCTTCTTTTTCTACTGGGGAGTTCCCATTGCCCACCGTGTGGCACCACGGAGCTGCACGTTCCAAGGCGTATCCTATGAGAGAACTCTTAGGTCAAACAAATGCACTCCGCAGAGCGTAAGTATAAATGAGAAGAACACTGCGAGACTCAGACTCATGTATTGCAGCATGCACCAAGTTAGAATAACATTGATAGCCCATAAAGAGTGCTGCACACATTTGAAAACCTCCCTCCCAAGGAAGATGCCCATTCACAACAAGCCTGAGGCCGTCTACGATTATTCAGCAAGGCAAACGCGAGAGGAACTGCATTTCCTAGCATAGAGAAACGCCAACGGGTCAAACTTTTTAGGATTCAAACGGAAAGCAAGTACTGCTTTTCTACAAGTAAGTGTGCAGCACTCATTTGACTCAGTGTGGTACCATTGACATGCTCATTCCTACATGTGAAGTATCGACATAACGCTCTGCTAGGCTTATTCAAGCTGTATCTTGAGAATCGTTTATTACACCGTACTCCACAGAAGAATAAAGCTACTAGAAAATAAAAAACAATGCAGTAAACATTTGACACAGCGTTTCCCAACCTGATGCACACTCACAACAAGCAAGCGAAGCCTGTCAGCTCTTATTCGGAAATGCCATCGGAAGAGCAATTGCTTTGTAGAAGAAACGGACGCGGAAAATCAAAAACATCTTAGAATTCGATAGGTGAACCAATCACGCTTTCCCTAAAATAACAGTGAATCGGTCATTTCACTCAGTGTGGCACCATGGAGTTTTGCGTTTTGTATACAGGAAATGCTGAATACAGTTATGCTAGGCGTATGCACTCAATGTACTATAATATACGTTGAAAAGCTGTGAGAATCAGGTATCACACAAAAGACAAAGCCAGTATAATACTTATTGCCCCACTCAGTGACGTGCAGCTTTGAGGCATGTCTCCCATGGAAGACTCATGTTTTCCGGAAAGAAAACAAATGTTCTCAGGCCTTGTTGGCAAACGAACCCGCAGAGCCATTGTATTCAGTATTAGACCCCCGTGTAACAGGAAAAAACTTTTCAGCATTTTGCGGTGAATGAAGCATGCTTTGCTACCAATGGTTGTGGAGATCTGGATCCAGTCAGTGCAGCCCATGAAGTTGCATTTGGTCACCTAATGCTCCCTGCCTAGTATAGTATATATACAGGGAAGCTCTTAGAATCAGGGATGACAGCATGTACAAAGCCAGTAATACAGACTGCCAATGAAGAGCAGTGCAGCCTACGCTTCAATAGCGTGCCCCCAGGAAGACCCGGCTTCACTACCAGTTTAACATAGGCTCTCCGTGCCTACTCCTCAATGAAAACGGCACAGCCTTGGCGGTCCTTATTAGGTTGAAATGCAGTAGGGATAAACAATTGAGAATTCTCCGCATCAACAAGTAGTGCTCTATCCTGCTCGTAACTGTGGAGCATTTATGTCACTCATTGGGGCACTATGTATTGCAGATTTCTATACGAGAAACACGGACGTTTCACTCTCGTAAGCAAAGGCCCCCCTTGGAAAGGAACACAAATCAAGGGGAAAGAGTGAGAATGAGGTATTCCAGCAGGCAGCGATGTAGAATCATAGTCACAGCAAAGAGATTGCACTGCAGCACACATTTGGCACAGATTAACCAAGGAAGTTGCCTGTGCACTACCGGCCTCAGAAAGGCTTTTCCCGAACAGCAATCCACAGTGTCATTACTTTCCCATAACAGGAAAAGATGTAAAAAAAGAAAAATTGAGAATTCTCCCGGATCATATATAATGCTTTCCCAAAGGAACTGTGAATGTCTCAGATCCCACTTATGGCACAGTGGAGTTGAGCAACCCTGAATATGAAAGGTTGACGGGCCCCACGCCAAAGCAGTCACCCTGTGAGCGTAAGAGACATGAAATGGAACAAGTGAGAAGCAGGAATTACAGCATACACACTCAGGACCAGACACTCAACGTGCAGCACACTTCTCACACATCATTTTCCCAAGGAAGATTGACTTTCAAAACAAGCCCAACCAAGGCAGTCAGCTTTTTTCCGTCAATGCCTTTGGTAGAACAATTGTGTACCCTCCAACACAAAAATTTCCAGAGGAGAAACATTTCAGAAAGCACCCAGTGAATTCACCAAGTAATGCCTTCTTTCTCTACTGGGGAGTTCCCTTGCCCACCGTGTGGCACCATGAGCTGCACATTCCAAGGCGTGTCCTATGAAAGAACTCTTAGGTCAACAAATGCACTCTGCAGAGTGTAAGTACAAATCAGAAGAACACTGCGAGACTCAGACTCATGTATTGCAGCATGCACCAAGTTAGAATAACATTGATAGGCCATAAAGAGTGCTGCACACATTTGAAAACCTCCCCCCCAAGGAAGATCCCCATTCACAACAAGCCTAACAGAGGCCATCTACGCTTATTCAGCAAGGCAAACGCGAGAGGAACTGCATTTCCTAGCATAGAGAAACGCCAACGGGTCAAACTTTCAGGATTCAAACAGAAAGCAAGTACTGCTTTTCTACAAGTAAGTGTGCAGCACTCATTTGTCTCAGTGTGGTACCATTGACATGCTCATTGTTACATGTGAAGTATCGACATAACGCTCTGCTATGCTCATTCAAGTTTATCTTGAGAATCCTTTATTACACCGTACACCACAGAAGAATAAAATACTAGAAAATAAACAACAATGCAGTCAACATTTGACACAGCGTTTCCCAACCTGATGCACACTCACAACAAGCAAGCGAGGCCTGTCATCCTTCTTCGGAAATGCCATCGGAAGAGCAATTGCTTTGTTAAAAAACGGACACGGAAAATCAAAAACATCTTAGAATTCGAAGGTGAACAAATCACGTTTTCCCCTAAAATAACAGTGAATCGGTCATTTCACTCAGTGTGGCCCATGCAGTCTTGCGTTTTGTATACAGGAAATGCTGAATACAGCTATGCTAGGCGTATGCACTCAATGTCCTATAATATACGGTGAAAAGCGGTGAGAATCAGGTATCACACAAAAGACAAAGCCAGTGTAATACTTATTGCCCCACTCAGTGACGTGCAGCTTTGAGGCATGTCTCCCGTGGAAGACTCTTGTTTTTTCGGAAAGAAAACAAATGTTCTCAGGCCTTGTTGGCAAACAAACCCCGCAGAGCCACTGTATTCAGTATTAGACACCCGTGTAAAAGCAGAAAACTTTTCAGCTTTTTCCGGTGAATGAAGCATGCTTTGCTACCAATGGTTGTGGAGATCTGGATCCAGTCAGTGCTCCCCATGAAGTTGCACTCTGGTCACCTAATGCTCCCTCCCTAGTATAGTACATATACAGGGAAGCTCTTAGAATCAGGGTTGAGCGCATGCACAAAGCCAGTATATAGAGACTGCCAATGAAGAGCAGTGCAGCGCACGCTTCAATAGCGTGCCCCCAGGAAGCCCCGGCTTCACCACCAGTTTAACATAGGCTCTCCGTGCCTACTCCTCAATGAAAATGGCACAGCCTAGACGGTCCTTATTAGGTTGAAATGCAATGGGGAAAAAACAATTGAGAATTCTCCGCCTCAACAAGTAGTCCTCTCTCCTGCTCGTAACTGTGGAGCAATTATGCCCCTCATTGGGGCACTATGTATTGCAGATTTGTATACGTGAAACACGGACGTTCACTCTCGTAAGCAATGACCCCCATGGAAAGGAACACAAATCAAGGGGAAAGAGTGAGAATGAGGTATTCCAGCAGGCAGAAATGTAGAATCATAGTCAGAGCAAAGAGATAGCACTGCAGCACACATTTGGCACAGACTTAACGAAGGACGTTACCTAGCACTACGGGCCCTCAGAAAGGCTATTCCGAACAGCAATCCACAGTGTCAGGGCTTTCCCATAACAGGAGAAGATATAAAAAAAGAACAATTCAGAATTCTCCCGGATCACACACAATGTTTTCCCCACAAGGAACTGTGAATGGCTCAGATCCACCTTGAGGCACAGAGGAGTTGAGCAATCCTGATTGTGAAAGGTTAAAGGCCGCACGCCAAAGCAGTCCCCCTGTAGAGCGTAATAGACATGAAACGGAACAAGGGAGAAGCAGGAATTACAGCATGCACCTCAGGACCAGAAACTCAACGTGCAGCACACTTCTCACACATCACTTTCCAAGGAAGATTGACTTTCAAAAAAGCACAACCAAGGCAGTCAGCTCTTTTCCGTAAATGCCTTTGGCAGAACAATTGGTATCTCCAACACAAAAATTTCCAGAGGAGAAACATTTCAGAAAGCCCCAGTGAATTCACCATTTAATGCCTTTTTCTCTACTGGGGAGTTCCCATTGCCCCCCGTGTGGCACCACTGAGCTGCACATCCAAGGCGTGTCCTATGAAAGAACTCTTAGGTCAAACAAATGCACTCTGCAGAGTGTAAGTACAAATCAGAAGAACACTGCGAGACTCAGACTCATGTATTGCAGCATGCACCAAGTTAGAATAACATTGATACCCCATAAAGAGTGCTGCACACATTTGAAAACCTCCCTCCCAAGGAAGATGCCCATTCACAACAAGCCTGAGGCCGTCTACGCTTATTCAGCAAGGCAAACGCGAAAGGAACTGCATTTCCTAGCATAGAGAAACGCCAACGGGTCAAACTTTTGAGGATTAAAACAGAAAGCAAGTACTGCTTTTCTAAAGTAAGTGGGGAGCACTCATTTGACTCAGTGTGGTACCATTGACATGCTCATTCCTACATGTGAAGTATCGACATAACGCTCTGCTATGCTCATTCAAGCTGTATCTTGAGAATCCTTTATTACACGTACACCACAGAAGAATAAAACTGCTAGAAAATAAACAACAATGCAGAAAACATTTGACACAGCGTTTCCCAACCTGATGCACACTCAAAACAAGCAAGCGAGGCCTGTCATCCCTTCTTCGGAAATGCCATCGGAAGAGCAATTGCTTTGTATAGGAGACGACACAGAAAATCAAAAACATCTTAGAATTCGATAGGTGAACAAATCACGTTTTCCCCTAAAATAACAGTGAATCGGTCATTTCACTCAGTGTGGCACCATGCAGTTTTGCGTTTTGTATACAGGAAATGCTGAATACAGCTATGCTAGGCGTATGCACTCAATGTCCTATAATATACGTTGAAAAGCGGTGAGAATCAGGTATCACACAAAAGACAAAGCCAGTATAATACTTATTGCCCCACTCAGTGACGTGCAGCTTTGAGGCATGTCTCCCATGGAAGACTCTTTTTTTTTCGGAAAGAAAACAAATGTTCTCAGGCCTTGTTGGCAAACGAACCCGCAGAGCCATTGTATTCAGTATTACACCCCCTGTAAAAGGAGAAAACTTTTCAGCATTTTGGGTGAATGAAGCATGCTTTGCTACCAATGGTTGTGGAGCCCTGGATCCAGTCATTGCAGCCCATGAAGTTGCACTCCGGTCACCTATTGCCCCCTGCCTAGTATAGTACATATACAGGGAAGCTCTTAGAATCGGGGTTTGACGCATGCACAAAGCCAGTATATACAGACTGCCAATGAAGAGCAGTCAGCGCACGCTTCAATAGCGTGTCCCCAGGAAGACCCGGCTTCACCACCAGTTTAACATAGGCTCTCCGTGCCTACTCCTCAATGAAAAGGGCACAGCCTAGGCGGTTTTTATTAGGTTGAAATGAAATAGGGATAAACAATTGAGAATTCTCCGCATCAACAAGTAGTGCTCTCTCCTGCTCGTAACTGTGGAGCACTTATGTCCTCATTGGGCATTTATGTATTGCAGATTTGTATACGTGAAACACGGACGTTTCACTCTCGTAAGCAAAGGCCCTCCATGGAAAGGAACACAAATAAAGGGGGAAAAGAGTGAGAATGAGGTATTCCAGCAGGCAGCAATGTAGAATCATAGTCACAGCAAAGGATAGCACTGCAGCACACATTTGGCACAGATTTAAACCCAAGGACGTTGCCTGTGCACTACAGGCCTCAGAAAGGCTATTCCGAACAGCAATCCACAGTGTCATTGTTTTCCCCATAACAGGAAAGATAAAAAAAAAGAAAATTCAGAATTCTCCCGGATCACACACAATGCTTTCCCACAAGGAACTGTGAATCTCAGATCCCACCTTGAGGCACAGAGGAGTTGAGCAATCCTGATTGTGAAAGGTTGACAGGCCGCACGCCAAAGCAGTCACCCTGTAGAGCAAATAGACATGAAACGAAAAAGGGGAGAAGCAGGAATTACAGCATGCACACTCAGGACCAGAAACTCAACGTGCAGCACACTTCTCACACATCTTTTCCAAGGAAGATGACTTTCAAAAAAAGCACAACCAAGCCAGTCAGCTTTTTCCCGTCAATGCGTTTGGTAGACAATTGTGAAATCTCCAACACAAAAATTTCAAAAGCAGAAAATTTCACAAAGCTCCCAGTGAATTCACCAAGTAATGCCTTCTTTTTCTACTGGGGAGTTCCCATTGCCCACCGTGTGGCACCACGGAGCTGCACGTTCCAAGGCGTTCCTATGAAGAACTCTTAGGTCAAACAAATGCACCCCGCAGAGCGTAAGTATAAATGAGAAGAACACTGCGAGACTCAGACTCATGTATTGCAGCATGCACCAAGTTAGAATAACATTGATACCCCATAAAGAGTGCTGCACACATTTGAAAACCTCCCCCCCAAGGAAGATGCCCATTCACAACAAGCCTGAGGCCGTCTACGTTATTCAGCAAGGCAAACGCGAGAGGAACTGCATTTCCTAGCATAGAGAAACGCCAACGGGTCAAATTTTTTAGGATTCAAACGGAAAGCAAGTACTGCTTTTCTACAAGTAAGTGTGCAGCACTCATTTGACTCAGTGTGGTACCATTGACATGCTCATTCCTACATGTGAAGTATCGACATAACGCTCTGCTAGGTTTATTCAAGCTGTATCTTGAGAATCTTTATTACACCGTACCACAGAAGAAAAAAACTACTAGAAAATAAAAAACAATGCAGTAAACATTTGACACAGCGTTTCCCAACCTGATGCACACTCACAACAAGCAAGCGAAGCCTGTCAGCTCTTATTCGGAAATGCCATCGGAAGAGCAATTGCTTTGTAAAGAAACGGACGCGGAAAATCAAAAACATCTTAGAATTCGATAGGTGAACCAATCACGCTTTCCCTAAAATAACAGTGAATCGGTCATTTCACTCAGTGTGGCACCATGGAGTTTTGCGTTTTGTATACAGGAAATGCTGAATACAGTTATGCTAGGCGTATGCACTCAATGTACTATAATATACGTTGAAAAGCTGTGAGAATCAGGTATCACACAAAAGACAAAGCCAGTATAATACTTATTGCCCCACTCAGTGACGTGCAGCTTTGAGGCATGTCTCCCATGGAAGACTCTTGTTTTCGGAAAGAAAACAAATGTTCTCAGGCCTTGTTGGCAAACGAACCCGCAGAGCCATTGTATTCAGTATTAGACTCCCGTGTAAAAGGAGAAAACTTTTCAGCATTTTGCGGTGAATGAAGCATGCTTTGCTACCAATGGTTGTGGAGATCTGGATCCAGTCAGTGCAGCCCATGAAGTTGCACTCTGGTCACCTAATGCTCCCTGCCTAGTATAGTATATATACAGGGAAGCTCTTAGAATCAGGGTGACAGCATGTACAAAGCCAGTATATACAGACTGCCAATGAAGAGCAGTGCACCCACGCTTCAATAGCGTGTCCCCAGGAAGACCCGGCTTCCCCACCAGTTTAACATAGGCTCTCCGTGCCTACTCCTCAATGAAAAGGCACACCCTTTGGCGGTCCTTATTAGGTTGAAATGCAATAGGGATAAACAATTGAGAATTCTCCGCATCAACAAGTAGTGCTCTTCCTGCTCGTAACTGTGGAGCATTTATGTCACTCATTGGGGCACTATGTATTGCAGATTTTATACGAGAAACACGGACGTTTCACTCTCGTAAGCAAAGGCCCTCCTTGGAAAGGAACACAAATCAAGGGGAAAGAGTGAGAATGAGGTATTCCAGCAGGCAGCAATGTAGAATCATAGTCACAGCAAAGAGTTTGCACTGCAGCACACATTTGGCACAGATTTAAACCCAAAGGGAAAGTTGCCTGTGCACTACGGCCTCAGAAAGGCTATTCCGAACAGCAATCCACAGTGTCATTACTTTCCCATAACAGGAGAAGATTAAAAAAAGAAAATTCAGAATTCTCCCGGATCAAAAATGCTTTCCCAAAGGAACTGTGAAGGGCTCAGATCCCACATTAGGCACAGTGGAGTTGAGCAATCCTAAATTGAAAGGTTGACAGGCCGCACGCCAAAGCAGTCACCCTGTAGAGCGTAAAGACATGAAATGGAACAAGGAGAAGCAGGAATTACAGCATCACACTCAGGACCAGAAACTCAACGTGCAGCACACTTCTCACACATCACTTTCCAAGGAAGATTGACTTTCAAAACAAGCCAACCAAGGCAGTCAGCTTTTTCCGTCAATGCCTTTGGTAGAACAATTGTGTATCCTCCAACACAAAAATTTCCAGAGGAGAAACATTTCAGAAAGCACCCAGTGAATTCACCAAGTAATGCCTTCTTTCTCTACTGGGGAGTTCCCTTGCCCACCGTGTGGCACCACTGAGCTGCACATTCCAAGGCGTGTCCTATGAAAGAACTCTTAGGTAAAACAAATGCACTCTGCAGAGTGTAAGTACAAATCAGAAGAACACTGCGAGACTCAGACTCATGTATTGCAGCATGCACCAAGTTAGAATAACATTGATAGCCCATAAAGAGTGCTGCACACATTTGAAAACCTCCCTCCCAAGGAAGATGCCCATTCACAACAAGCCTGAGGCCTCTACGCTTATTCAGCAAGGCAAACGCGAGAGGAACTGCATTTCCTAGCATAGAGAAACGCCAACGGGTCAAACTTTAGGATTCAAACAGAAAGCAAGTACTGCTTTTCTACAAGTAAGTGTGCAGCACTCATTTGCTCAGTGTGGTACCATTGACATGCTCATTTTACATGTGAAGTATCGACATAACGCTCTGCTATGCTCATTCAAGCTGTATCTTGAGAATCCTTTATTACACCGTACACCACAGAAGAATAAAACTACTAGAAAATAAACAACAATGCAGTCAACATTTGACACAGCGTTTCCCAACCTGATGCACACTCACAACAAGCAAGCGAGGCCTGTCATCCCTTCTTCGGAAATGCCATCGGAAGAGCAATTGCTTTGTTAAGAAACGGACACGAAAATCAAAAACATCTTAGAATTCGATAGGTGAACAAATCACGCTTTCCCTAAAATAACAGTGAATCGGTCATTTTTTTTTTTTTTTTTTTTTTTTTTTTTTTTTTTTTTTTTTTTTTTTTTTTTTTTTTTTTTTTTTTTTTTTTTTTTTTTTTTTTTTTTTTTTTTTTTTTTTTTTTTTTTTTTTTTTTTTTTTTTTTTTTTTTTTTTTTTTTTTTTTTTTTTTTTTTTTTTTTTTTTTTTTTTTTTTTTTTTTTTTTTTTTTTTTTTTTTTTTTTTTTTTTTTTTTTTTTTTTTTTTTTTTTTTTTTTTTTTTTTTTTTTTTTTTTTTTTTTTTTTTTTTTTTTTTTTTTTTTTTTTTTTTTTTTTTTTTTTTTTTTTTTTTTTTTTTTTTTTTTTTTTTTTTTTTTTTTTTTTTTTTTTTTTTTTTTTTTTTTTTTTTTTTTTTTTTTTTTTTTTTTTTTTTTTTTTTTTTTTTTTTTTTTTTTTTTTTTTTTTTTTTTTTTTTTTTTTTTTTTTTTTTTTTTTTTTTTTTTTTTTTTTTTTTTTTTTTTTTTTTTTTTTTTTTTTTTTTTTTTTTTTTTTTTTTTTTTTTTTTTTTTTTTTTTTTTTTTTTTTTTTTTTTTTTTTTTTTTTTTTTTTTTTTTTTTTTTTTTTTTTTTTTTTTTTTTTTTTTTTTTTTTTTTTTTTTTTTTTTTTTTTTTTTTTTTTTTTTTTTTTTTTTTTTTTTTTTTTTTTTTTTTTTTTTTTTTTTTTTTTTTTTTTTTTTTTTTTTTTTTTTTTTTTTTTTTTTTTTTTTTTTTTTTTTTTTTTTTTTTTTTTTTTTTTTTTTTTTTTTTTTTTTTTTTTTTTTTTTTTTTTTTTTTTTTTTTTTTTTTTTTTTTTTTTTTTTTTTTTTTTTTTTTTTTTTTTTTTTTTTTTTTTTTTTTTTTTTTTTTTTTTTTTTTTTTTTTTTTTTTTTTTTTTTTTTTTTTTTTTTTTTTTTTTTTTTTTTTTTTTTTTTTTTTTTTTTTTTTTTTTTTTTTTTTTTTTTTTTTTTTTTTTTTTTTTTTTTTTTTTTTTTTTTTTTTTTTTTTTTTTTTCACTCAGTGTGGCACCATGCAGTTTGCGTTTTGTATACAGGAAATGCTGAATACAGCTATGCTAGGCGTATGCACTCAATGTCCTATAATATAGGGTGAAAAGCGGTGAGAATCAGGTATCACACAAAAGACAAACCCAGTTAATACTTATTGCCCCACTCAGTGACGTGCAGCTTTGAGGCATGTCTCCCTGGAAGACTCTTTTTTTTTCGGAAAGAAAACAAATGTTCTCAGGCCTTGTTGGCAAACGAACCCGCAGAGCCATGTATTCAGTATTAGACCCCGTGTAAAAGAGAAAACTTTTCAGCATTTTCCGGTGAATGAAGCATGCTTTGCTACCAATGGTTGTGGAGATCTGGATCCAGTCAGTGCGCCCATGAAGTTGCACTCTGGTCACCTAATGCCCCCTGCCTAGTATAGTAATAAAGGGAACTTTAGAATGGGGGTTGAGCGATACAAAGCCATTAAAGAGCCCCAAATAAAGCGTCAGGCCGCTTCAAACGTTCCCAAAGCCCGGCTTACCCCTTTTAAATGGCCCCCCCCCTTCCTAAAAAAATGAACCCAAGGTTTAATTGAAATCTGGGAAAAACAATTGGTTCTCCCTCAACGAGCCTTTTCCTAATTGGGAAATTATTTTATTGGGGATTGTTTTCTTTTGAAGGGAAAACCCACCCTTTTAAAAGCCCCCGGAAAGGAACAAAAAAGGGGAAAGAGTGAGAATGGGACCAGCAGGAGAATTAGTCAAGCAAGAAAAGATGCAGCACAAAATTTGGCAAATTAACGGGGGTTCCTGCACTACAGGCCTCAGAAAGGCTATTCCGAACAGCAATCCACAGTGTCATGGCTTTCCCATAACAGGAGAAGATATAAAAAAAGAACAATTCAGAATTCTCCCGGATCACACACAATGCTTTCCCACAAGGAACTGTGAATGGCTCAGATCCCCCTTGAGGCACAGAGGAGTTGAGCAATCCTGATTGTGAAAGGTTGACAGGCCGCACGCCAAAGCAGTCACCCTGTAGAGCGTAATAGACATGAAACGGAACAAGGGAGAAGCAGGAATTACAGCATCACCCTCAGGACCAGAAACTCAACGTGCAGCACACTTCTCACACATCATTTTCCCAAGGAAGATTGACTTTCAAAACAAGCACAACCAAGGCAGTCAGCTCTTTTCCGTCAATGCCTTTGGAGAACAATTGGGTATCTCCAACACAAAAATTTCCAGAGGAGAAACATTTCAGAAAGCACCCAGTGAATTCACCTTTTAACCTTTTTCTTTTGGGGGTTCCCTTCCCCCGTGGGCCCCACGGGCCAAATCCAAGGCGTGTCCTATGAAAGAACTCTTAGGTCAAACAAATGCACTCTGCAGAGTGTAAGTACAAATCAGAAGAACACTGCGAGACTCAGACTCATGTATTGCAGCATGCACCAAGTTAGAATAACATTGATAGCCCATAAAGAGTGCTGCACACATTTGAAAACCTCCCTCCCAAGGAAGATGCCCATTCACAACAAGCCTGAGGCCGTCTACGCTTATTCAGCAAGGCAAACGCGAGAGGAACTGCATTTCCTAGCATAGAGAAACGCCAACGGGTCAAACTTTAGGATTCAAACAGAAAGCAAGTACTGCTTTTCTACAAGTAAGTGTGCAGCACTCATTTGACTCAGTGTGGTACCATTGACATGCTCATTCCTACATGTGAAGTATCGACATAACGCTCTGCTATGCTCATTCAAGCTGTATCTTGAGAATCCTTTATTACACCGTACACCACAGAAGAATAAAACTACTAGAAAATAAACAACAATGCAGTCAACATTTGACACAGCGTTTCCCAACCTGATGCACACTCACAACAAGCAAGCGAGGCCTGTCATCCCTTCTTCGGAAATGCCATCGGAAGAGCAATTGCTTTGTATAAGAAACGGACACGGAAAATCAAAAACATCTTAGAATTCGAAAGGTGAACAAATCACGCTTTCCCTAAAATAACAGTGAATCGGTCATTTCACTCAGTGTGGCACCATGCAGTCTTGCGTTTTGTATACAGGAAATGCTGAATACAGCTATGCTAGGCGTATGCACTCAATGTCCTATAATATACGTGAAAAGCGGTGAGAATCAGGTATCACACAAAAGACAAAGCCAGTATAATACTTATTGCCCCACTCAGTGACGTGCAGCTTTGAGGCATGTCTCCCATGGAAGACTCTTGTTTTTTCGGAAAGAAAACAAATGTTCTCAGGCCTTGTTGGCAAACGAACCCGCAGAGCCATTGTATTCAGTATTAGACTCCCGTGTAAAAGCAGAAAACTTTTCAGCATTTTCCGGTGAATGAAGCATGCTTTGCTACCAATGGTTGTGGAGATCTGGATCCAGTCAGTGCCGCCCATGAAGTTGCACTCAGGTTACCTAATGCTCCCTGCCTAGTATAGTACATATACAGGGAAGCTCTTAGAATCAGGGTTGAGAGCATGCACAAAGCCAGTATATAGAGACTGCCAATGAAGAGCAGTGCAGCGCACGCTTCAATAGCGTGTCCCCAGGAAGACCCGGCTTCACCACCAGTTTAACATAGGCTCTCCGTGCCTACTCCTCAATGAAACAGCCTTGACGGTCCTTATTAGGTTGAAATGCAATAGGGATAAACAATTGAGAATTCTCCGCCTCAACAAGTAGTCCTCTCTCCTGCTCGTAACTGTGGAGCAATTATGTCACTCATTGGGGCACTATGTATTGCAGATTTGTATACATGAAACACGGACGTTTCACTCTCGTAAGCAAAGGCCCCCATGGAAAGGAACACAAATCAAGGGGAAAGAGTGAGAATGAGGTATTCCAGCAGGCAGCAATGTAGAATCATAGTCACAGCAAAGAGATAGCACTGCAGCACACATTTGGCACAGACTTAACCAAGGACGTTACCTGTGCACTACAGGCCTCAGAAAGGCTATTCCGAACAGCAATCCACAGTGTCATTGCTTTCCCATAACAGGAGAAGATATAAAAAAAGAACAATTCAGAATTCTCCCGGATCACACACAATGCTTTCCCACAAGGAACTGTGAATGGCTCAGATCCCACCTTGAGGCACAGAGGAGTTGAGCAATCCTGATTGTGAAAGGTTGACAGGCCGCACGCCAAAGCAGTCACCCTGTAGAGCGTAATAGACATGAAACGGAACAAGGGAGAAGCAGGAATTACAGCATGCACACTCAGGACCAGAAACTCAACGTGCAGCACACTTCTCACACATCACTTTCCAAGGAAGATTGACTTTCAAAACAAGCACAACCAAGGCAGTCAGCTCTTTTCCGTCAATGCCTTTGGTAGAACAATTGTGTATGCTCCAACACAAAAATTTCCAGAGGAGAAACATTTCAGAAAGCACCCAGTGAATTCACCAATTAATGCCTTCTTTCTCTACTGGGGAGTTCCCATTGCCCACCGTGTGGCACCACTGAGCTGCACATCCAAGGCGTGTCCTATGAAAGAACTCTTAGGTCAAACAAATGCACTCTGCAGAGTGTAAGTACAAATCAGAAGAACACTGCGAGACTCAGACTCATGTATTGCAGCATGCACCAAGTTAGAATAACATTGATAGCCCATAAAGAGTGCTGCACACATTTGAAAACCTCCCTCCCAAGGAAGATGCCCATTCACAACAAGCCTGAGGCCGTCTACGCTTATTCAGCAAGGCAAACGCGAGAGGAACTGCATTTCCTAGCATAGAGAAACGCCAACGGGTCAAACTTTGAGGATTCAAACAGAAAGCAAGTACTGCTTTTCTACAAGTAAGTGTGGAGCACTCATTTGCCTCAGTGTGGTACCATTGACATGCTCATTCCTACATGTGAAGTATCGACATAACGCTCTGCTATGCTCATTCAAGCTGTATCTTGAGAATCCTTTATTACACCGTACACCACAGAAGAATAAAACTACTAGAAAATAAACAACAATGCAGTAAACATTTGACACAGCGTTTCCCAACCTGATGCACACTCACAACAAGCAAGCGAGGCCTGTCATCCCTTCTTCGGAAATGCCATCGGAAGAGCAATTGCTTTGTATAGGGGACGACACAGAAAATCAAAAACATCTTAGAATTCGATAGGTGAACAAATCACGCTTTCCCTAAAATAACAGTGAATCGGTCATTTCACTCAGTGTGGCACCATGCAGTTTTGCGTTTTGTATACAGGAAATGCTGAATACAGCTATGCTAGGCGTATGCACTCAATGTCCTATAATATACGTTGAAAAGCGGTGAGAATCAGGTATCACACAAAAGACAAAGCCAGTATAATACTTATTGCCCCACTCAGTGACGTGCAGCTTTGAGGCATGTCTCCCATGGAAGACTCTTGTTTTTTCGGAAAGAAAACAAATGTTCTCAGGCCTTGTTGGCAAACGAACCCGCAGAGCCATTGTATTCAGTATTACACTCCCATGTAAAAGGAGAAAACTTTTCAGCATTTTGTGGTGAATGAAGCATGCTTTGCTACCAATGGTTGTGGAGACCTGGATCCAGTCATTGCAGCCCATGAAGTTGCACTCCGGTCACCTAATGCTCCCTGCCTAGTATACTACATATACAGGGAAGCTCTTAGAATCAGGGTTGAGCGCATGCACAAAGCCAGTATATACAGACTGCCAATGAAGAGCAGTGCAGCGCACGCTTCAATAGCGTGTCCCCAGGAAGACCCGGCTTCACCACCAGTTTAACATAGGCTCTCCGTGCCTACTCCTCAATGAAAATGGCACAGCCTAGGCGGTTTCTTATTAGGTTGAAATGCAATAGGGATAAACAATTGAGAATTCTCCGCATCAACAAGTAGTGCTCTCTCCTGCTCGTAACTGTGGAGCACTTATGTCACTCATTGGGGCACTATGTATTGCAGATTTGTATACGTGAAACACGGACGTTTCACTC
>JAPVLO010006876.1:0-41842 GCA_027257055.1 Cephalopachus bancanus | reverse complement strand
TCTTTAGTCCACCAGGGCAAACAACAGCCTTCTTATAGCAAAAGTAGAAGCTACCAGTTGAGCAACTCTTACCTATGCTCAGCTCAGCAGAGCACAGCAGCACACTGGCTGGGCAGCCCGCTTCTGCTGCAGGAGAGGAGGAGCAGATACACTGAGGAGGTCAGCTGGGATAATGCTCTGCTGGACAGGGAGTGGGGATGGTACCAGGAAGCTGTCTGTATTGATGGAATGAAGCAAGATGTGTGAATGTGTTTAAACAGCTTTACTGAGGTATATAACTTGCATACTATAAGATACAATTTTAAGTAGCAAGTTTGGTCAGTTTTAAGAAGCATATTCAGCAGTGTTAATATTCCCATTATCCAGTTGATAATATTTTGACCACCTCCAAAACATTCCCTCATGCCTTTTCACAATCAGTCCTTGATGCATACTCTAGGCAACTGACCTGTCTTCTGTCTCTATAGTTTTGTCTTTTCTAGATATTTCCCATAAACAGACTCATTTAATATAGGCTCTTTTCGTGACTAACTTCTTTCATTTACCATAATTTTTTTTAGTTTTTTCCATGTTTCAGCTTATATCCATAGCTCATTCTTTTATATTATTGAGTATATTTCACTGTATGCATATACTATATTTTGTTAATCAATTCACCAGTTAGCAATTGGGTTGTTTCCCCATTTAGATAAAAGTCTGCTACTTTTACCTCCTAAATTAACAGATTTTGCCTCCAGCCCCAAGGGACTGCACCCCTCTTGGCAGCAAAGTTGCTGCCTTTGTGTCCAGTTCCATCTTGTGAACCTCTCCTTCACAGCCAAAGGAGCAAGGGCTGAGGAAAGACGGCACCCTAGGCAAGAAGGTTACCTGAGCTGACCTGAAAGTCTGTCAATTGTTCTAGAATTTTATTCTTGAAAATTTTTATTCTTTTTTTATTCTTGGCTTTAATATTTTTCTTCCCTGGACAATTTCCAGCATTGTAAAATGGTTGTTTTTGACAGTTTTGATCAGTTCTATTCAAAAGAATCACCAACCTTTTTGTGCTACCCTAACCAGAAGTTCCTTTCTTCTAAAGAATCTTGAAGGTCAGAATGCAAAAAAACCCCATGGTGTGTGTATATGTGTTTTTCTCCTCTGTGTGGCAACTTTTAGGCTACTTAATACATACCTTCTGAGGATATGAAGCTCTTTCTTTTCTTCACATTACTCTGTTTCTATGTAAGTCCATATGGCACAAAGGTTAAAATTACTAAGTTTGGAGCCCTTTTCCACATGTGATTATGTCCCTTATCAATAAATATCTTGAAGTTGCCACACTTTCTTTGGGCTATAAGCATTTGAATATAGTGTTGTTCTACTTGATGTTCTCTTTCACTCACTCTTTCTTACCTAGATAAATGCTACCTATCCTCCCATTAGTTTGCATATAAAATCCTCCTGGAGACCTTACATGATATCCCTGGGATCGTTCTATGCAGTTCACTAACACAGGTGGGGTCAGTGTTGATCTAAGAACACAGGACTTAAAGAGGAGGCTTGAGACTGCCTTAATCAGATAACTGCATATCTGCGTATCTACTTCCCCTATTAGATTTCAGCTTTGTGAGGGGAAGGTCCTTGATGCATGGTTCACAATGGTCCAAGAGCTTGGTGAAACTTCTGAAATAGAATATATGATTGGTGAATATATACAGCATTGCTTTATTGAAAATTTGTATCAAACTGTTGTTAAGAGGGCTCACTCTTTAAGTCCTTCGGTGAATTACTTAACCTCTTTATGCCTCAGTTCAATAATGAAAAATGGGAATAACAGTTATACATGTTGTGAGGATTAAAAGGAGAGATGTATTCAAAAGTTCTTAGCACACTGACTGGCATATAACAACAAATGCTTAAGACATGCTGGCTATTAATCAGGAACCAATTACAGTCGTTCTTGGTGTCATGGAAAGTGTACCTGCCACTCCACTCTGCTGTGGCAGCACGGATGACCACCATTCCTGGATGATGGTTCTCTGGCCCCCCACGATGTTAATGTCAAGCCTCTTTTACCTCTTCCCTGTGCTTCTTCCAGCCAAGAACTGAGCAGTGTGGCCCAGAGCAGGACCATTCCTCCTACAGAGGATTTCTTTTTAAGACTCTGATTCAAGCTGGTAGAGTTTCCTGGATGTAATCTGTGGTTTTATTATCTTTCTACCCTCTCTTTCACTGCTCCCCTCCTCAACTCCATTTCCTTTCATAGGTGTCAAGTCAAGTCTCTTCCTGACCATTCCTACCATTCTCATAATCCTTCCCAGGCATTTTCCCAATAAATGTCCTGCATGTCTGATCCCACCCTGCTGTCTGCTGTTCAGAAGATACAAACTAACACAGGTGGTGCCAGGGTTGGACTAAGAACACAGGACTTGAAGTGAGGGCTTGAGACTACCTTACTCACCACCTAGAGGATAAGGAAAATGCCATCCTGAGTGGATGGGGGATAAATACACAGACTCCTGCATAAATGGTGACCCAATCATTGTACTGGTCTTTGTAGATGATTTGCGAAGGCATCCTGGTGGAGAGGGTGCTCTTTGAAGGGAAATGGCTCAGACACTTTAAAGACATTATAAGAACAGCATAGTTGACCGTTTATTGCTAAGTTGTATTGAAGCCCCACAGAAGTATAATGAAAAACAGAGAGCCAGGAACAAACAGTTAAAAATGAGAGTGAGAAGCCGGGCTCGGTGGTTCAGCCTGTAATCCCGCGCCTTTGGGAGGCTGAGGTGAGTGGATTGCCTGAGCCCGCGGGTTCGAGACCCGCCTGGGCAGCGAGACCTCATCTCTACAATAAATCAAAAAATCAGCCAGGCATGGTAGCGCATGCCTGTAATTCCGGCTACTTGGAAGGCTGAGGCGGAAGGATCGCCGGAGCCCAGCAGGTCGAGGCTGCCGTGGCTGGGAGCGGCCACTGCACTTCAGTCTGGGCGACAGAGTGAGACTCCAACTCAAAAAAAAAAAAATGAGAGTGAGAGCCAGTGAGCCCTTTTAGTCTGTTTCAAAGAGGCTATTATCTCCTGTAGTGAGAGGACTGACTCACATGAGAAGTAGTCTTACTTGACAGAGACACAGAGCACCAGAGAAATTTACATGCTCAGCAAGGCAGTCTGTTCTACTAAGTTCAGTGCCTTGGTTGAGATAATCTGGCACCCTGAAACATGGGATGGGACATTTTAACAGATAATCTTATGGAGTTTGGCTCTGTGGACTTTAACCTTCAGAGCTTGCAGACACAGCCTACACCTTTCTACAAGGGTCTATCACTTTCTTCATGCTGAAAGATGGAACAGACACCCTCAAAAGGATGTGATGCCTCCCTCAAGAGCTGCTTGAACCTCATCTCTTAGGGACCAGGCTAATAACTAGAGTTAAACACAGCATAACCCAGTCAGAACGTGCTGGGCCTGAGAAAGCAGGAAAGAAATTACATACTGAAGGAAATGCACGAATCAACTTGCATGTAGCAATAACAGCCAAGGTAGTGTCCCCTGGAAATGAATTTTGAGGGTACTAGATGAATGGGACTGAGGAAAGGCCACTAGCACAAACAAGAAGTTTTGCTCTGAGGCAAGAAATAATAGCAAAAGAGGTATCACAGAACGATGCTTATATCTGCAGCCAGAAAAAAGAAAGAATCAGGGAGAAAGAGATTGAGGGCTGTTATCTCACTAAAATAAAATATCTTATTCATGTACAGAATCCACTAACTGGATGGGAAGACTTTGCAAAACTGTGGCAAGTACAAGTATGTACTCTAATGTTTCTTCGTGTTTTATTTCCTAAAGGGGAACTATGGTCATTATTTTGGTGACTATACTGAGGAAAGATAAATACTCAGACATTAGGAAACTATTGGACACAGGGACTGAATTTCTACTGACATTGGAAATCCAAAGCATCATCAGAAACCATTCAAAATAAGAAAGGCACTGAACAACCAGGTAGTAACAAAATGACTCAGCCAGTTGATGGCTAAACGTTGCCATCTTCATGATGGGCAAATAAATGGAGTATCCAACAACATATGTGGCCCAAAGCATGAACTTCTACTTACTTAGGCTGTTGTGATGGCTGCAGCCCCTGAAGATCCAGCCCGTCAGCAACATAAACCCATGCTCTGCCATGATCTGGTTTACTTCCTTGAGAAGACTAACCAGAACTTGGTGTCAAGCTGACTACATGAGACTCCTTCCATTCTGGAATAGTCACTTGTTCATCCTTATAGGTACCTATTCTGTGTATTGATTTGTCTCTCCTCTTTAGTATTAGTCAGTCCCATTATTTGGACTTATGGAATGCCTGATTTACAGACATGGAATCCCACACACAGAACAATCAACCAGCAGACCCATCTAATAAAAAAGAGGGTGATAAAGGAGAGGACTCATGATGACTCGATTATCATAGGTCCATCTCTTCTGTTGCATATCACATAATTTACAAGCAATTAGCCTCACAGAACGTTGGAATGACTTTCTAAAGGCACAAATGAAGCACAGCTCAGAGGCAACACTATAATGGATGGGTGTCATGCTGCAGATTGCAGTACATGCATCTATTCAAATACCTCTATATGGTAGTGTCCTCAATTGAAAGGGTATACTAATCAGGATTTCACAGAGTGGAAGATGAAATGGCCCTACTTTTTATCACTTCTAGCGATCCACTGGTAGATTTTGTGTTTCTTATCTCTGTACCTTTGGAATCTGCAAGAGGTCCTGGTTGACAATGGGAGAGAAACCTTCCCAGAGGACACAGCTAAGTCCCATTGAACTACAAGCTAAGACAACCAAAGCATGTTAGACTCCTCTTGTCTATGAACAAATAGGAAAGAATTAGTATCAACATCTTGGCAGAGGTAGATTATCCTGGTAAGTGTATGGAGCTGTGGCTGCCTTTACAAAACAAGGTTATGAAGAAATACCTGTAGAAACCAGGTGATCCACTTGGGCCGCTCTTGTCACTCCTCTGCTTGATTTTAAAAAGCTCAGACCTCACAGGAATGATAATTTGGGTTAATCCATCAAGAAGTCACCAAGACCTACTGAAGCAATTGCTAGGGGTGGGGGCAATTTAGAATGGAAACAGACAAGGCCAAGGCCAAGGATCATTTGAGGCCATGAGATCAACTGTATCAATAAGACCTGAAGTTTTCCCCACTAATATCCATCTCTAAGTTGCCTTTCAAGAAGAGTGTTCTGTGGAAACCCTGGAGGAGTGATCCCTGAACCTTTATGGAGAAATAGATTTGTGCAACTCAAAGAGATAACTTTGATGGCTGTGAAAATGTCTCTCTCAGTTCTCATACGGCAGGCAACTGAGTTGATCGACAAACACAACCACTGTTCCTCTGAATATACCACCACATGCACACTAAAGCCACACTACCAAGCTACCCCCAGTCAATGAGTGAGTGTGGTGAAGGTATTAATACAGGCCCATTTTTTGAGGATAGTGAATCCCTCTTATGGATGTATGGTTTTGGCTCAAATACTCTCCGTCGGTCTGAAAGAAACTTCCTTAGAACTGCGCTGCAGTCAGATTCTTCCTAGCCTAATCTTCCTTCCTTCTTCCTCTCCTTTCTCATATGTGGGCACATGCATCAGCTTGAAGTCTCATCCCTGTGTAATCCTGCTTTCTTCCCATATGCTTCACAGGTATTCCTGCAATAATTCAAGTTGGCATGGGGCATTCACTCCTTATTGTAAAACAATTTCTGACTTTCCTGAGGAGAGGTCTTGATTATGAGAAAGTAAAACGGAAAGTGGTTATCTTATATTAGGCCACAAGTAGTTGAAAAGCACAAAGTGAAGGTTAAGGGATGACGATTAAACCTGAAAAACTTCACAACTCAGCCCTAATCAGGCCCTTGAATTTTCTTGGGAGTTGCAGATGAGCATTCTAAAGGCAATCATTTCCTAGACAAGGAGTTGTTTTGCTTTTGTTGTTTGTGTGCACATTCACATCAAAGAAATGGAATATAGCCCCTCCCTACTAATTGCTTGTGCCTCACATCAGCAGCATCATTATCACCTGGAGGCTGGTCATAAATGTGAATGCTTGGTCCCATTTCAGACCTACAGAATCAAAATCTGGATTTAACGAGATCCTCGGGAGACATGCGGACACATTGAGAAACATGGTATGACTCAGTGGATAGGATTAGAGTCTGGAAAATTGGCTTGGATTTCTGTCTCTGCCACTTACTGACAAATTGCTTAACATCTTTGTACATTAACCTCCTCGTCTGTTGCATGGAACTTACTAATACCTTTTTAAAAAATTCTCAGTCTTTATTTTTCCTCCTCATGTATTCCCTAGTTATAATATTTCCATGTTTCTGTTATGTTAGCCTTCTTTAATGACTTGTACTCTTACCAGAAGGCTTTGCATTTATATGCAAGCATCCACACCAAGCTCCATTTATTTCAATATAATTGACAAAAAATCAAGGTTGTCTAATTTATGTGAAAATAATTTAACTGTTTAAATGTTTACCTCTGCATGCAAAGTGGTCTGTTAGATTCTGGGTCAATATCTAAATAAATAGTAAATTTATATGTTTCTGGTTTATGCAATTTGTCTTTCTGTAATATTCTAACTAATCATTGCACTTCTGTTTTCTTTGAAGAACTAAATATGATTAGTTCATGATACATACAAATCATTCTCCGTACAGTGACCCAAACTCCATGCCTCAGTTTCCTTTTTAGAAAATGAAGACTTCCTCTAAATAATCTCTATGGGCTATTCCAGCTATAAAATTCTATTGCACTTGGAAGAGTCATCAGACCAAAACATTTATTATTAAATAAGGCAAAAAACCCATGATTTAATATGCCCTCCTCAGGGCCTGCCTTAGTTGCATCCAACTGAAGAGCAGGCTTGACACAAACAGCCTCCTCTTGTCATCCCAACACAAGCCCATTCTCTCAGAAATTTGAGGACGATCTGGACAAATGCTTTTAAGCAAACTCTTTAAATTTTTAATCCCAAGCCTTATTTAGACACAATTATTTATCCCATTGCAAATGTCTAACATCTCTATTAATTTTCTAAGGATAAATATGCATGAGGTTTGGACCCTCAAATTAAACTCTGGGTTTTTGAGGCTGACTTTTAAATGAAACTAGAGAGCAAATTCAGATGCCGAATACAAATTTACAGGAATGTATAATTGAATCACTAAATACTCCCTATACAGGAGAAAATATTTTCTACAAATATCCCTTTTCCTGCAAGTTCCATAAATCTTGATGGAGTTGGTAATCTAAATTATGATTTCTGTATCCTGAGTTAATCACATAAAATTACAAATTTAAAGAATAACTAATGCTTCAGGGATTGTATTAATAGCTCCTAAGCAGAAACACATGGCCTTTCTCTTGGAAGATAGAAAAATATGTCTACATCTATTTGTCCAGAATTACATGCATTTAACTCTCAAGGGGTTTAATTATTTCCAGTAGAGATGTAAAATTTATAGTTGCAATAACAATACATCATATTTGAATGTTAACTATCACCCATTATTTTCTGCTTGCTTATTTGCAGGTTTATAAAAATTCAGTAGGTTCACAGGTTGTGGATGGTAAGGGATAAATCACTTTGGATAAAGTAACAACAACAACTAACTTTTACTGATCACTCATTATGCACCCAAGATGTCTTAAGGGTTTTCCCTGTGGCAATGCATTTAATCTTCACAACTGCCTTTTACAGGTGAGAAACCCAAGGGACAGAAAGAATACTTTGTAAAAGGTCACACTAGTGGTAATTAGCAGAATGACAATTGGCATTCAAGTTGCCAAGCTTACTTCAGAATCTGTGCCCTTAACTATAACACTCTGTCCTATCCAGTTCCAAATCCAACATGTATTTTATTAGATTAGATTATGTTATAACTTAGAATAGTATCTTCTTCAACTATGTTAATACTATATTACCTCTTATTACACATGTTGCATAATGTTATATTTTTATATGATGGTGCTATAAGTAGTAGGATTGAGAAGGAATAATTATAATTTAGGTTTATTTGGGTTGAGGAACCCCTGTTGTCTTCCCTAACTCTAAAGACATATCTTCAATTTAATTATTGTGTTTATGATTTTAAGAAACAAAAAAACAAAATAAGATAATAATTAACCAAAATAACAACTCAATTTGTTGGTTCTACTTCGTTATAAATATTGATGACCCAGTGTCCCATTGTCAGTCTTCACCCTCAGAGATCAAAAACCCAAATGCCTGGAAGAACTGAACTGACTGGAAATATCTAACACAGCTTGTGGAACGGGAGGTGCTCGCCTAAAAAGCACATGCCAATCTCCAGAGGGTGCTCCTCAATAACAGTCTTGGCCTACACTGGCCATGAGTGTAGGGTAGCCTAGTATTACGAATCCCTCTGACTTGTCCAGGAAAGTCAGAAATACAGAATTTTTAAAGTTTGCAATACATTTTAAATCTAAATATGAAACACTGGAAAAGCTGAAGAATCCATGTAGGCAGACAGATGACTCTCATGGTCTAGATGCTACCTTGGGCTTCAGTTTGCTACCTTAGCTCTTCTGATCTCTACTTTCTTACTGGATGACATCATCCATCTTTTTGGCTTTGAGGTCCATCTAATGTTTATGGCTTTCAAACCTCTATCTGATCTTTCTCCTGAGCTCTATATTTCAACCTTTAATCATTTCTCAGGCAAATCCTTTCCCAGAGACACTTTACACTCATTGATTGAGTTGATGAGAATCTCCCTGTCTGTAAACCTCTTCCACCTGGAATTGTTTCTGACTTGGTTAATGCAAATACTTCTATGCAATCACCCAAAAATCTTTGATTCCTCATATTTAAACCTCATAGATGTTATAGATAAGTCCAATTGAATATAACTCAAAATATTTCTGAAACCTCTCTAGCAATTGCCACACAGTCTGCTATTTAAATAAGCTAGGAGTTTTCCAGTTTTAAAAACTACATATTTTCTTTTCACAAAATTTTCTTAGAAGCCCAGTTGCAAGAGATGTAAGTACATGTTATTGGGTTGAAGTTGAATTAGAGGTCCAGATTCCCATCTAGTCACTCTCATTGTCCTTTGAGGTGGTCCATGAGACATCTCTAAATGATTTATGGTGTTTGAAAACTGGTTTGAAAACCAGGCATAGGGCACCCCTCATCAACAAGGGTACCTGCACGATGAATATTTGTATACCTAACCCTGAATTGTACCCCACAATTTTAAAATAAAAAGCTAAAAAAAAAAACCAGGCATAAACATACTTTCAACTGATTTCCCCAACCCCACTGTCCATCTGCCGTACCTCTACAAAAAGTATCTTTCTGAAACATAGATATGACAATATTTATTTAAAAAGCTTTGGTAGTACACCACTAACTATAGGACAGAATTCAAACTTCTCAACATAAATTTATACACTTCACAGCCCAAGTCTACCTGTAGTCACTAATTATACCTCAGTTTACACTACAGCCACACTAGCTTTTTCACTATCCACTCTCATGACCCTTGCTTGGTTCATACTAGAACTTAGTTAGTAAAAGTTTGACCTAGGATTAAAATGGTACTATAAATATAAGGTTGAAAAGCGACTTGCTTCTCTAATTCCACTAATGTCTATCCAAATGTAATTGTTACCTATCAGGGACAGTATCACTCAGAATGAAGGAAGAGTTCAGGTGCTTCTAGAACCATCAGTGAGTTATACATGCTTAGTGTTCAATCATTGGATCACTTTTAGAGAATAGCACTCACAAGGATGTACAGCAAACATCTGATATCCACCTTCTTCATTAAATTGAACTGTCTCTATTACCAATCATTACTATTAGGCAGTAATGCCTAGTCTTCCATTAACAAAGACCCTTTTAGTTATATTACATAGACTATTCATTTACAAAGACACAATCAATAAGGAAGTGTGAGCATCTATTTTGTGTTTTATGCAATTAAGGCCATATAAAAATAATGACACAGTTTCTATGGCCAAAAAGAATCAGCATAACCTAGTTGAGAAAACAGAACTATAATACCAAAGTATGAGCACCATATGCAACTAAGCAATTACATTTTGCAGATGATTAGTGCTAAAAGCCTTGAAGAGAATGTATTTAATAGTGTGGTCTAAATTTCTTATGATAAACCTCATGAAGGGGATCATTTTAATGTGGGATTTGGAAGGCAAGGAGAAAAAAGTGCTTCAGACCAAAGAAAAAATGTGAGTCAAGATGTAGAGATTAAAAACAATTTGACTTGTGATTGTACCAGGAAGAGACTGGAATATTGAGTAATTGAAAGTAACTCAAGAGAGAATTAAGTTGACCAATGTGAGGCAGAGTGTGTTTCTCCTATAGAGTATACCAAGATAGAGAGTCTTCTCAGCACCCAGAGAGGAACAGGATCAGCAGCACCCCTTATGACTCATCAAAGAAGAAATAATAACTACATAGCGCCAAGAAGAGAAAAATTGACCAGGGCTGGAACTAGCCAGATCGTCCTCTAGATCATGGTGCAGACTACCAGCAGGATCTGGGCACAGTTGAAAAAGTGAGTGAGGGAAATCAAGGAGTTTTGTGCTCTTGCTGCAGACTTGTAGGGCCCCCTGAGCCTAGCAGGACTCTAGTCCCTCTTGGAAAACTGCCTTCCCCACAGCCATGCTTTGCCAAAATCCACGTGGAGTGGTCCCAGAAGATAAAATAAAAAGACCTGAGCAGCTCTTGTCACCATATCCCAAGAACTCAACCCTTATGCTGCTACTTTCTAGCTGGCCTGGGAGGAGAGGGACCCCCACAAGAACTCCACAGAGGCAGACAGAGAACAACTGAAGCCTTGAGGCTGGCTGCACATTGACATTCAGAATGCAGACTGCCTAAGGCTAAGGTGGATTGCTGGTTGGGACTCATTACTATAGCAATCTCTCATTCCTCATGTAAACTCTTATATGCCCACCCTAAACAACAGCATTAACCCAGTGGCATTACCCCCACTGGGGTAGTGAAGCATGTACACAAGTAGTGTACTTGAGCTCCTTTTCCTTCCACACTCCCTTTAAGCCTCAAAACAAACAGAGAACTTGGTTAATCTCCAGAGTCTCACCTGCTGTCTAGGTTGACTGGGCACTTCCTTGGAGCAAACACATCAAAAAGACAGCCTACATTTATCATCGCATTGGGTCTCCTTCACAAGTGTTATCTCCTAGCCAGAGGTCAACAGCACAACCCATCACATCTGATACAATACCTCACCTTTGGGGAAGGCCTGATCCAAGATGCAAGTTAACACCACTTTTCAAGCCACTCCCATCATGCAGGACACCATTAGCCAATATAAGCACCCATTATAGGACTGTGACAGCAGGCAATTGTTAAAGTCACCACACCCAGACTTTACACAACCAAGGAAACTCTGTACTGCCTACAGCAACCCCATGCAAGCCTTCGATAAGAATAAATAGCTTGCCCAAATGAGAAGAAACCAGAAAAATAATTCTGACAATATGAAAAAACAGAGTTTTCCAGTACTCCTCAAAGACCACACTAACCCTTTAACAATAGACCCTAACCAAAAAGAAATAATCTGTTGGGAGCTGGCCATGGAGGCCCACTGACCGTTAGGGATCAGGAAGGGCTGTTGACCCCGAGACCACTAGGATGAGTTCGGGAGCTATTGACCCCATTTCTTCCCCCTTTCTACTCAGCACTAACCAGATTAAGCTCCTGTGAGCTCAAAACATAAAAATTCTGAGACCGGGACGAACAAAAGCTAACTTTAGAAGCTCATTGCTCCCATTCTTCCACAAATTGCAGTTTTGGCTTTCACACAACTTATAATTCAAACTTGTGTCACATCTAAGAGACTTAGTATTGGCCACAGGCTTCTGGGTCATAATCTTAGGATTTATTGAAGGTGTAAATTGTAGAATATAGTTTTAGAAGACAGCCATTTTGTTAAAAGAATGCAGCTGGGTTACTTGCAGGTAGCCCACTGTGAACTTTGTACTGGGCCACATTCCAAACATTCTGGGATGGGCCACTTTCATTTGTAAAGTAAATACTTAAGCTTCTATAGAATTGTTTAACTTGGCATAAATCAATCAGCTTAGGATGAAAAGGTTTATAGAATATGTCAGCATGGATTAGGTTATCCTTTGTTATGAGATTTTAAGATTATCATATGAAAAGGGTTTAAAGGCAATCATTGATTAAGTTTTCATGGATTAAGGTTTCTGGGGGACACCCCTCCCACATCTGACTTTGTGTATAAAAGACCCGTTGTAATTCCCAATAAAACACAAATCGCTTCTGCACTAGACTGGAGTCCAGTCTCTTTCTTTCTCTCTCTCTCTCTTTCTCTCTTCTTCCCCCCAATCGCCGACGCCATCTCCACCTTTGGGGTACCCTGAACCTCGCTGGAGCTGGTCTCCGGCAATAATCAATAAATGTACATGATCTCAAACCAGATGAAGTAGAAACTAAAGGGTGATAAAAAGTTTACCTGTAAAATGACTATGTATCTACCTAATCCTGAACTGTACCCTACATCTATAAAATAAATAAATTAAAAATGTTAAAAAAATAAATAAAAGTCCAGACAGAATTCAAAAGGTTGATTATAAATGGCAGGAAATGAAGGACTTTCTGACATCATACAACCTCCCCAGGTTGAAACAAGAAGAAATTGAGACCCTAAATAGACCAATAACAGTCCAGGAAATTTACTATGCATAAGGAAACTAAATTCAAAACAAAGCACCCTGGACCAGATGGCTTTCCAGAAGAATTCTACACAATATACAAGAAGGAACTGATACCAATCCTACTGAAAGTATTCCAGGCAATTGAGAAAGATGGAACTCTCCACAAATTATTTTATGAAACGAACATCACATTGATACCCAAACCAGGTAAAGATCCAACAAAGAAAGAGAACTACAGGTCAATATCCTCAATGAACATGGATGCTAAAATTCTCAACAAGATCCTTGCAACCTGTATCCAACAACCCATGTCCAAAATCATTCACCATGACCAAGTGGTGGGATGCAGGACTGGTTCAACATTCACAAGACCATAAAAGTAATAAAATATATCAACAGATGTAAAAACAAAACATGATTATATTATTAGTTGTGGAAAAAGCTTTTGATAAAATCCTGCACCTCTTTTTGACGAAAACCCTTGAACATCCAGGTATATATGGAACATACCTCAAAATAGTAAGAGCCATCTTTGAGAAATCCACAGCAAGAATACTGCTACACAGATGGAAATTGGAACCATTACCCCTGAAAACCAGAACAAGACAAGGGTGCCCACTCTCAGCCCTCCTTTTCAACATAGTTTTGGAAGTCCTAGCTAGAGCAGTCAGATAAGAGAAGGAGATCAGGGGTATCCAAATAGGAAAAAATGAAGTCAAGTTATCCCTCTTTGCAGATGACAAAATTGTACACCTCAAAAATCCAAGAGAATCTGCCAAAAACCTCCTTACACTGATAAAGGACTTTGGCAAAGTCTCAAGGTATAAAGTAAATGTACAAAAGATAGTCACATTTTTATACACCAACAGTAAACAAACAAAAACTCAAATAAAAAGTGCAATCTCATTCACAATAGCCACACACACAAAAATTAAATACTCTGACATCTTCTGAACCAGAGACATGAAAGACCATTACAACAAAACTACAAAACACTGCTCAAAGAAATCAAAGATGACACAAACAAATGGAAAAACATTCCATGCTCATGGATTGAATCTACATTGTTAAGATGTCCGTTCTACCCAAGGCAATCTACAGATTTAACATAATACCCATTAAATTACCAGCAGCATTCTTCTCAGACCTGGAAACAACAATACAGGAATTCTTATGGAAGCAAAAAAGACCATGAATAGCCAAAACAATCCTAAGCAAAAAAACAAAAACAAAACAAAACAAACAAACAAAAAAACAAAGCAGGAAGTATCATACTCCCAGACTTTAAACTTTATTATAAAGCTACAATAATCAAAACAAACTGGTATTGGTACAAGCACAGGCATATAGACCAATGGAACAGGAAAGAGATTTCAGAAGTAAAACCTCAATTTCTCAACCAACTCATCTTCAATGAAACCTCTACCACCAACCACTGAGGAAAGGAGAACCTATTCAGTAAATGGTGCCAAGAAAACTGGCTGACCACATGCAGAAGATTAAAACAAGACCCCGTCTATCACCATACACAAAAATCAACTCTAAATGGAACAAAGAGCTAAAAGTAAAACTTCAAACTATAAGGACCTTAGAAAATGCAGGAGACACCCTTATAGAAATTGGAATGGGCAACCAATTCCTGATCAAAACCCCAAGTGCCCATGCCATAAGAGATAAGATAGACAAGTGGGACCACATCAAACTGACAAGCTTCTGCAAAGCCAAAGAAACCATCAAGAGAGCAGGGAGACAGCCCACAGACTAGGAAAAAAATATCTGCCAACTGCATGTCTGACAAAAGCCTAGCATCTAGGATCTACAAGGAACTCAAATGTGCTGAAAATAAAAAAGCAAAAAGACCCATTACAAAATGGGCAAAATATATGAATAGACAGTTCTCAAAAGAAGACATATGAGCAGCCTACAGATACATGAAAAAATGCTCAGCTTCACTAGTTATCAAAGAGATGCAAATTAAAACTACACTGAGATACCACCTAACTCCAGTCAGAATGGCTATCATTAATAACTCAAAAAAAATTTTTTTAAATGGTTCAATGAGCTTCAGGAGACAGTAGAAAACCAACATAAAGAAAAAAATATTCAGAACAAGAATGAAAAATTATTCAGAGGTGGACACTTTACAAAAATTCAAGTTGAAATTCTGGAAGTGAAACAATCATTTAAAGAAGTACAAAATGCGATGAAAAGTTTTAACAGTAGACTAGAACAAGTTAAAAAAAAAAAAAGAAAAGAATCTCAGTATTTGAAGACAAGGTTTTTACCCAATCAAACAAAATAAAGAAAAAAAATCAAGGGAATGAACAAAGTCTTCAAGAAATATGGAATTATATAAAATGTCCAAAAAAGAATCATAGATGTTCCTGAAAAGATAAAACAACAGGTTTGGAAAGCCCATTCAAGGGAATAATGGAGAAAACTTTTGTGGCCTTGCCAGAGATTTAAAATCCAGGTACAAGAAGCCTTTCAAATAGCCAAAAAAAGTCATTGAAAAAAGTCATCCCTAAGACTTGTAATTATCCAGTTATGCAAAGTTAATATGAAAGAAATAATTTTAAGAGCAGTGAGCAAAAGCATCAAATAACTTACAAAAGTAAACCTATCAGACTAACAGCATGCTTCTTAGTAGAAACCCCACACACCAGAAGGGATTGAGGCCCCATCTTTAATCTTTTCAAACAGAATAATAGTCAGCCAAGGATTTTAAATCCTGCAAAACTAAGTTACATAAATGAAGGAAAAACGAAGTATTTCTCAGACTAGCAAATGCTAAGGGACTTTGTCACCACTAAACAAGTTCTACAAGAATTACTCAAAGGAGTTCTAAATACTGAAACAAAAGGTAAAAATACACCAGTAGAAAAAAGCTGGAAATCATGAAATTCACAGGCCTTATGGAACTCTAATGCAATAGAGAAAAAACATAAGTACAGCAACCAGATAGCAATCAGTTTTATGAATGAATAGTACCTTATTATTATTATTAATTATCAGCTGTCAATAACAATAAAGCTAGCAATAACATTATTAACTTTGAAGGTAAATTGTCTCAATGCTCCACTAAAAACGCGGAATGGATAACAAAACACTACTCAAATATCTATTGCCTTCAAGAGGCCCATTTAACACACAAAGACTCCTATAGAATCAAGGTACAGGGGTGGAAAAAATACTCCAAGCAAATAGAAATAAAAAATTAGCAGGAGTAGCTATTCTCATATCAGATAAAACAGACTTTAAATTAATAACATTAAAAGAAAAAAAGATGGTTATTATATGATGACAAAGGGATCAATACAGCAAGAAGACAGAGCAATTTTAAATATATATATACAATTAATAGCAGAGTTCAGTTTTACAAAACAAATTCTGCTAGACCAAAAAAGAGATAGACAAGATACAATAATAGTGGGAGACTTCAGCACTCTACTGAAAGCAATAGACAGATCATTTAAGGCAGGAAGTCACCAAAGAAACATTGGAGTTAAATTGGACTTGGACCAAATGGAACTAACAAACATCTATAGAACATTCTACCCCAAAACTATAGACTATACACTTTTATCATCAGCATGTGGAACATTATCCAAGATAGACCATATGATAGGCCACAAATCAAGTCTTAATAAATTTAAAAACTAAAATCATATCAAGCAATTTCTCAGACCACAGTGGACTAAAACTAGAAATTAACTCCAGGAAGAACTTGAAAAATGAAACAAAAACATGTAAGTTAAGCAATATGCTCATGAATGATCTTTAGGTCAACAATTAACTCAATATAGAAATGCAAAAATTCCTCAAAATGTATGACAACAATGAAACAAATTATCAAAACTTCTGGAACATAGCCAAAGCTGTGTGGTCAAGGAAAATTTATAGCATTTAAGGCCTACATAAATAAAATGGAAAGATCACATATTGACAACTTAATATCATATATCAAGGAACTAGAAAAATATGAACAAACCAAACACAAAGCAAGTGGAAGAAAAAAACCCATAAAATCTGAGAAGTGAAATTAAAATTTAAAATTAAAAAACACACAAAGGATCAGTGAAACAAGAAGTTGGTTCTTTGAAATAATAAGCAAAATTGATAGACCACTATCTAAATTAATCAAGAAATGAAGAGAGAAGATTCAAAATAACTCAATCAGAAATGAAAATAGAGATATTACAATTGATACAATGGAAATTCAAAAGATTGTCCAAGATTGTTATTAACACCTATACACAAATAAACTAGACAATCTAGAGAAAATGGATAAATTTTTGAAAACATGCAACTCTCCAAGCTTGAACCAGGAGAAAATAGAAACCCTGAGCAGATCAATAATGAATAGCGAGAGTGAAATAGTAATTAAAAGTCTCCCAACAAAAACAACAAAAACTAGGACCTGATTCTCCCAGACTTTCAAATAACTGGTACTGATTTTACTGAAACTATACCATAAGATTGAAGAGAAGGGAATTCTAACTCATTCTATGATTCCAGTATCACTCTGATATTCAAACTAGGAAAAGACACCACAAAAAAAGAAACTACAGACCAATATCCCTTATGAACATAAACATGAAAATCCTCAGCAAAATATTAGCAAACTGAATTCAACAACATGTTTTTAAAATCCGCCACAACCAAATGGTTTCTAATTCCAGAGGTACAAGGGTGGTACAACATACACAAGTCAATAAAAGTGATCTACTACATAAACAGAATTAAAAACAAAAATCATATGATCATTTCAATAGATGTAGAAAAAGCGTTTGATAAAATCCAGCATCCTTTAGTGATAAAAATCCTCAGCAAAATAGGCATAGAGGGAACATTCCTCAAAATAACAAAAGCCATGTATGACAAACCCACAGCCAATGCCATCCTGAACAGGGAAGAGTTGAACTCATTTCACCTCATAACTGGAAACAGGCAAGAGTGTCCACTTTCACCACTCCTATTCAACATAGCACTGGAAGTCCTAGTCAGAGAAGTTAGGCAAGAAGAAGAAATAAAGCATATCCAAATTGGAAAAGAATAAATCAAACTATTTCTTTATGCCAACTATATGATCTTATGCCTAAAGAATACTAAAAATACCTCCAAAAGACTCCTGGATTTGATAAATGAATTTGATAAAGTTTTAGTGTACAAAATCAACACAAATCAGTAGCTCAGCTATACATTAATAACAAGCAAGCTAAGAATCAAATCAAGGCCGGGCTTGGTGGCTCAGCCTGTAATACCATGCTTTGGGAGGCCGAGGTGAGTGGATTGCCTGAGCTCATGGGATCGAGACTCGCCTGGGCAACTTGGCAAGACCTCATCTCTACAATAAATCAAAAAATTAGCTGGGTGTGGTAGTGCACGCCTGTGGTTCCAGCTACTTGGAGGGTTGAGGCAGAAGGATCGCCGGAGCCCAGCAGGTCAAGGCTGCAGTGGCCGGGAGTGTGCCACTGCACTCCAGTCCAACTCAAAAAAAAAATAATAATAATCAAATCAAGTAGTCAATTCCATTTATAAGCAGCTAAGACCTAAAATACCTAGAAATAAATTTAACCAAGAAGATGAAAGATCTCTACAAGTAGAGCTACAAAACGTTGATGAAAAAAAAATTGTAGAGGGTGCAAATGAAGAAACATCCAATGCTCATGTGTTGGAAGAATCAGCATTGTTACTATGGCTATATTGCCCAAAGTAATCAACAGATGCAACACGATCCCTGTCAAACTACCAGCATCATTTTTCACAGATTAAAAAAAAAAAACAATTCTAAAATTCATATGGAACCAAAAAAGCCAGCATAGCTAAAGTAATCCCAAGCAAAAATAACAGATCTGGAGGCATCGTATTATCTGACTTCAAATTATACTACATGGCCATAGTAACCAAAACAGCATGGTACTGGTACAAGAACAGACACATGGACCAATGGAACAGAATTGAGAATGCAGAAATAACCCCAAATTCCTACAACTAACTGATCTTTGACAAAACAGATCAAACAAATATTGGAGAAAGAACACCCTGTTCAACAAATGGTGCTGGGAAAATTGGATAGCTACATGCAGAAACATGAAACTTGATCCCTAGTGCTGCCCATATGCAAACCTTAACTCAAGATGGATTAAAGACTTAAATGTCAGACCTGAAGCCATACAACCCTAGAAGAAAATGCAGAAAATTCTCTTTGGCTAGGCGAAGTTTTCTGCTAAGTTCCCAAAAGGCAAATGCAACAAAAACAAAAATATATGTGGGACTTAAACTAAAAAGCTTCTACACAGGAAAAGAAATAATCAACAGAGCAAATAGGCAACCTACAGAATGGGAGTCCATATTAACAAACTATATATCAGACAAAAGGCTAATATCCAGAATCTACAAAGAACTCAAACAAATCAGCAAGAAAAAAGTGAATACCATATTAAAAAGTGGGCAACAACAAGAACAGATATCTCTCAAAAGAATATATACAAATGGCCAACAAACATGAAAAATGCTATCACTCATCACCAGGGAAATGCAAATTAAAACTACAATGAGATACCACATGACATCAATCAGAATAGTCATTATTAAAAAGGTATAAAACATCAGATATTGGCATGGATGTGGAAAAAAAGGAAATCTCTTACACTGTTGGTGGGACTGTGAATTAGTGCAACATTTATGAAAACTGGTAAGGAGATTTCTTAAAGAACCAAAAATAGATCTACTCTTTGTCCAGCCATCCCACTACTAGGTATCAAAGGAACAGAGGTCGTTATATGAAAAAGATACCTGCACCTGCATGTTCATCGCAGCACAATTCACTATTGCAAAATCGTGGAATTATCAATCTAAATGCCCATCAACCGATCAGTGGATAATGAAAATAAGGTATATATACACTATTCAGTCATCAAATAGAATGAAATGATGTCTGTTGAAGTAACAGATGAAATTGGAGAACATCATCCTAAATGAACTAACTCAGGAATAGAAACCCAAACATTGCATGTTCTCAGTTGTAAGGGGAGGTAAGTAAGGATCTGCAAAGGCATAGAGAGAATGGACACTGGAGATTCAGAAGGGGGAGGGGGGCAGGGGCAAAATCACCTATCCAGTTACAATGTGCACAGGCAGGGGTGGTGGGTACACTTCAAGCCCAGACTTCTTCATCACTATACAATGCAACCACATAACCAAAATCTATGTGTAGTCTCTAAAGCTACTGAAATAAAGAAAAAAAAAGTACCTCAAATCCGGAATGTCAAGTTTTTATAATAGCTCATGAAATATCATTGAAGATTATCTTATGTGTGTTTGTGTACATGTGTTTCTGGAGAAATGAATTAAAGGTAAAATGTAAGGAAAAACAGCTTTGTGCAAGATAGATTACAGTCAGGAGACTAGCATCAGATAATCCAATTCAAAAAACAGAATACCTGTGTGGTAATTAAAGTACAGATGGTTAGGCTTGCTCTAGAGTAGTAACTGTGGTATATCGGAGAGAAGATGCCACAGTGTAAAGAAAGATTCAGTAGGGCTTTGGAGAGTCTGAATTTTATCAATAAAAGAAATGATGAGCAGTACTAAATGACTGCAGGATTTTCAGGTTGAGCGATGGTATTATTTTGAACTGACAAAGGAGCTAAACTGAGCGATTAAAAATGATTTTTTTGTTGTTGTTATTTCTGTGATCTATCAAAATAAATTTTAAAAAAGAATATCACCAGCACCAACAAAAAAATTTCTTTTTTAAAAAAATGTTGAATTTGAAGTCTTCTCTTAACCTAGTTTCTCTAGAAAACAGAGCTGGAGGTGATGATTAAAGTGCTGATACATTATTTGGGAGAAGATAAAAATACAGCAAAGGGAGGTAGGAAAGGATGTTTAGTGAGGCAGTGATTCCTTCCTGTACCTGCTGCCATCTCACAGGGAGCCAAGAGCAGACACAGCAGGAGGCTTATAAGGTGTGTTCCCTCAGCCCACAGGACTTATTCATTCAAGCTGTGAGGACAAACTATGCTCTAGATTTGTCTGTGGGAGAAAGGGGGAAGGAAAATCAATCTGCCTGTCTCCCCTCACACTACTACTTCTCATCAGTCAAAAAAAAAATCACTTCAAGGGGCACTAACGACCCTGATTGTATGGTTCTTGGGCATGAGCTTAGGATGCCAGAAGCCATAAACGTAGTGTGAAGTTTGTTCCATTATCTGTCATGGTGGGGGGAAACTGAAACTCCAGGCAAACAGCTGGGTAGAGACTGGCACTTTTGGGAAAGTGATGAGTGCCAATGGTGTTGTCCTGGAAGTAGGTGGTGTCTTTGCAAAACAGGACACATCAGATGGTCTCAGATATAACACATATCTAATATGAGAAATTACTCTTCCAAGATGAATTAACTTGTGGAAAGCTGGATATGTGGGATAAAAGTCTGAAGGAAACCTTGTAGCACAAAATACCGTGTCAGAGTTTATCATACAATTCCATAAAGTAATAACTGGAATTTGGAGGAAGGAGTAAACCCCTGAGAGAGAGAGAGAGAGAGAGAGAGAGCACACAAAGACTGGAGGAAAAATATGAGAACCTGACACTGGAAATTGAGAAGCTCAGGGAAAACAAGGGAAGAAGAGAAATATGGTATGGTCACATAAAATTTTTTTTAAAATCCAGTGTCTTAGTCCATTCCAGCTGCTATTAAAAAATGTCATAAACTGGGTAGCTTATAAAAAACAAAAATGTATTTCTCATAGTTCTGGAGGCTGGGAAGTCTGAGATCAAGATGCCAGCAGAATTCTGACTCATAGATGTCACCATTTACTCACATAGTACATAAAGGGTATCTCTTTGGGGCCTCTTTTATGAGGGCATTAATCTTATTCATGAGAGCTTCACCCTCAGAACCTCCCAAAAACTCTGCCTCCTAATACCATCATCTTGGGGGTGAGTATTTCAACAATGAATGGGAGTGGGGGGACAAACATTCAGACTGTAGCATCCAGGGAAGATTTATGCCATGGAGCCAGGAGTAGGGGATTTTATAAAAGTAATTATGAAACCATATTCAATGCAGCAGAGTGATCCAGAGGAATGAGGAAGGAATATAAGAAGTTAAATCTAGTGAAAGATAAGTTGTTTTGTTAAATGAAACAAAATACCTTTTGTACCCCCACATTAGATGTGAGGCAAAGTATTTTTATGTGAGCCAAATGTCTCCAGCAGACATTTAGTGAGAATATGAAGGCCTCAGCTTTGGAGTCTCTTATCACAGAAATACAGGATCTCCATGGCTCAGGCCCTGGTCAGCCATAGTGCCTATGTGTTCCCACCTGAAGTCAGACTTCTGTGGGAAGCTGAGAGATTTGGTAATGATGGTGTTGGTTTAGAAAACACTAGTGGTTGCTGGAAGCTCAGTTCAAGACAATCTGAGAATGTAATTTGAATAGGAGACCAAAATACAGAATATAACTAGGGAATGCATAGAAAGCAGAGTAAAGAAGGAAAACCCAGGTAGTCTAAAGAGACACTTAGGAGAGTCATCTATGGTGAATTTGAAGAGGTCAATCCCTCGAGGCAAAAACAAAACAAAACAAAAACAACATAATAGCAAGACACAGGAGTATCTTGTAAAGAAGCTGGGGCTGAAATTAAGATGAGGGCCAAGTTGGGGCTAGTTGCAGAGAGATGAACAGTATTGAATGGTGTCTTAGCTTGTTTGAACTGCTATAACAGAATGCCACAGACTGGGTAATTTTTTATGAACATAAATGTATAGGCTCATGGATCTGGAGGCTGGGCAGTACAAGACTGAGAAGCTGGTATCTGGTGAGGGCCTTTTTGTTGCGTCATTCCGTGTCGGAAGGAAAAAGAGAGGGCAACAGACTGCAAGAGAGCAATCTCTCAGATTCAAGCCATTTTATAATCAGCATGCATTCATTCATGAGGGTGAAGTCCTTATAATATAAACACCTTCTGTTAGGCCCTGCCTCCCAACACATTACATTGGAGATTGTTTCCAAAACAAGCTTTGTGTAAAACACATTCAAACCATAGCAAATTGTGAGCTTTAGAAGCAAATGGCCTGAGCCTCAAATCAAGCTCCACCACCTTATGGCTGTAGCCATGGCAAGTTACTTGGTCAATCCAGTGCTTGATTCCCTCACTTGGAAAAGAGATTTAATAATAGAGTCTGTTTTATAGGAATGTAGCAATTAAAATGGGGGTTAAATAATGCTGTGCTGATCAGGGTGCCTAGTGTGTAACAACTGAATCGCTTACAGCATGTATTCACATGGATATCTCAAATGTAATGTGATTGAGACTGATTCAATGATACCATCCACCATCTAATACACAGCTACCTAAAATAATGGCACCACCACCCATCATCATCATTTATATTCTAAACATCCAGAAGTCATTCTTTGCACCTTACCCCTCATCCCTCACACTCAATCTGCCATCAAATTTACCTTTAAAATATCTATCAAATTCATGCCCTCTCAGTGGCATACTCCTACCATGCTAATCCAAATTGCTATTCTGCTTTTCTGTACTGCAAAGTGATCCATGAACTCATCCACCTGAACAATCACTTTGGCTTTTTTCCAATCCACTCTCGAATCCAGAGCTCCCAGGCAGTGTCATGCATAGGACACAAATGACCAAGGAGCATGGTGTACAACCCAATGTCTGGCTTGAGGGTCCTAAAGAATAAGCCAACTAGAAGTTTCTATAAGTACAACTTAAGACATGCCCCAAATTTCTGTATCAGGTAGACTTGTGTTCACTTCTGACAGGTCATTTTATTGGTCCAAGTAAACTGTAAAATGTCCTTGCCAGCAAACATATGCACATGTATTTCACAAATTAGTGCTTCAGTATTATGCAGTAAATTTTTTACTAATTTAATTTTAAATATGCATCCTAAAGCTTTGTATTTAATTTCACTTGCTAAAATGATATTATATAAATAATATATAATTTTTAAATCAAATCTCATAAAAATATCCACAATCCCCTCATTTCCACCAGGAAATGGAAGAAATATTAACATGTATATGTGTACCGTGACATGTACAACTTGGTGAAATGAAGGTTCTTATCTACTGTCAAAGTAGCCTTTAACAAAGCAAATCTGATCCTATTACTCTTCTGCACAAAAGTCTAATGCTTCATTGTACTTTTGGAATTAAGATCAAGAGAAACAAAGTGGACTCCAAGTCCTCTGTGTCTGCTCACACTTTTTCTCTAGCTCTACCTTATGCTGCTCCCTCTCATTTTCTGAATGCCAATTATCTTGGCTTATTTCATTTACTTAACAGCATCATGCCTACTTAATTCATAGAGACTTTGTGTATGCAGATCTCTCTCTCTCCCTGAAACGAGAATGCATTACCCCATCCTGCACTATCACACAATTAATTTCATTTCATCCTTTAGCTCTCTGCTCAAGAATACTTGCTCAAGAAAGAGTTCTCTATGCTTGCCCCCTTCTCAGTCCAATTCAATAGTCTTCCTTTAATCTATAAAATTTCATATATATTTATGTTTACCAATTGTATCCCCAACATCTAACATAGTACTTGGCATTTAGTAGGTGGTCAATTAAAAACATTTTTTTTAAAAAATAGACTGAGAGCTACATTCCAGCAAATCCTGCTTCAGGCCTGAGGTTGTGAGCTGTGACTGTGTTACCTTGACTCATGTAGGTTGCCTTCCACTCCACATGTTTCTACCAAGTGCCTGACATGTTCTTTCTAAAGACTTACCATGATGAAGGAGCTATTTCTATTTGCTTTGTAAATACAAAAATAAAAAATAAAAACTTTGAAGGACTTTTCATGGAATAGCAATCAATCATACTAATCCTTCTAATATAACAAAACTGTTTCATTTTTGTGTAACAGCTTCTGTTCATTGTCAAAATATATTCACATTTTACATAAATGGTACACATATATGTATGTTGATTTTTAATTCAGCATAGTATTACATACGTTTTATAAATTACTACATAGTCTCTGCAGCTGTCATTTAATATAACTACACAATTAGGTCTTCCAAAATACTTACCAAGTGGGTGTAATGTGCCAAGTACCATGGAAGCACAGGAAGGAAGGATTCACTCAATTTACATGAAAAATATTGAGCAAAGAAATGAAGTAGAAATAGGAGAATCAAAATGGGGTCAAGAGGAGTGTTTTTTTGTTTGTTTGTTTTAATTCCAAGGGAAGGATACATTTGTGTGCTTATGGAAATAAACTTGAGGAAAAAGGAACAATGAAGATGTGGAAAAGAGATAGTTGCTGGAGGGATGTCCTGGAGTAAGCGAAAGAGAAAGACTTTAGTACAGGAAGCAGCCAGAAGGCAAAATATATATGTAACTAGAAGGTGGGTAAATGTGGTAGAAGAGGGTGGACGTTTTCCTCAGATTGGTTCTGTTTTCTCAGCAACTGTAGAAAAGTGGAAAACAAAATGATAAGCAGAAAGTAGGGATGTTGGAGAAAGTGGTGAAGGCAGGAGGAGACATGAGGTGGCACGTTACGGTGGTTGGAATGAAGAACAAGATAACAAAGTGGACTCCGAGTCCTGTGTGTCTGTTTTCCTGACCAGCAAACGGGCCAGGAAAGCATAGGTTCATTGCCATGAGGTTGAAGGGCTCATTGGAGATTAGTGGTCATGAAAAATGACACCGGCAAGTATGGTTTGGATTATTATCCAGTAATTTTTCGGTGCATAACTGAAAATGTGGCATTGCTTGAAAGTCAGTTTTGACCAGGATTGTAGTTTTGACACAGTGTAGGAATGGAAAAGATATAATACTTGTCCTTCCCATCATAAGGTTGACACTTCTATAACAGAAAACAGATCAACAAAACAAAAGTATAATACAGTTATTTAAGTTGTACATGACACAGGGGCCTTCAGAAATGAAGATCCAAAGATTCAAGGAAAACTGTCTATTTTTATGCTTAGGTTTGATGAAGAATAGACAGTCATGTAGGAATGTGACTGGACCTAAAAATGTATAATCTAATGGTAATAGACCAAAGTAGAAAGCCCTTCTAGGTCGACCCTCTCAGATTCTTCTTGACCTCTCTGAGTAGCATTTCTTTTTTTCTGGATTTAGGGCAGAACCCCTTCAGAAATGAGGATATTATCATCTACTATCAGACAAGTTATGTCAGAGAATTTCTTTATGGCCAGCTCCTACACAAAAAGACAGGCAGAAGGTTATAGTAGTACAGTGGACCCTTGAATAACACAGGTTTAAACAGGGTCCACTTATATGTGGATTTTAAAAACAAATATATTGAAAATTTTTTGAAATTTGTGGCACTTTGAAAAAATTCTCAAACTACATAGGCTAGAAAATACTTTTGAAATAAAAAAATGTTAGGTTTGTCATTAATGCTTAAAATATATGTAGATACTAACCTATTGTATCATTTGCTACCATAAAATATATGTAAACTTATCATTTTTTTTTATTTTAAAGATGTGGGGTACATTTCAGGGTAGGTATACGAATGTTCATTATGCCGGTACCCTGGTTGATGAGGTGTGCCCCTCCCTCCCCTGGCAGTTTCCCTCAACTACCAATTCCACCCTCCCTTCCCTAGCAGTTTCCACTACTGCCAATCCTTTTCTTATAGTATTATGATACTTGTTCAAGTTCCGCTTATAGGTGAGACCATATGGTACTCTGTTCTTTATTTCTGTGATAGATCACTGAGTATGATTGACGCCAAATCCATCCAAGTTGCTACAAGGTCCATATGTTTGTCCTTATTTATGTCTGCATGATATGCCATTGTGTATATGTACAACTTTTTAAAATCCAGTCCAGCTTTGATGGGCAGCATGGTTGGTTCTGTGTTTTTGCTATGTGAATAGAGCTGCAATAAACATGTTTATGCAGGTATATTTTTTGTAGAATGCTTTGCGTTCCTCTGGGTATATTCCTTGATAGGGGAATTGCTGGGTGATATGGAAGGTCAATTTTTAGTTATTTCAGAAACTGCCACAGTGTCTTCCAAAGAGGTTGCACTAGGTTGCATTCCCACCTGCTATGTAGAAGCATTGTTTTTTCTCCGCATCCTCGCCAGCATCTGTTGTTGTTTGTTTTGTTAATAATGGCCATTTTTACTGGGGTTAGGTGGCATCTCAATGTGGTTTTAATTTGCATTTCTCTGATGATTAGTGAGGCTGAGCACTTTTTCATGTGTCTTTTGGCTGCCTGTATATTTTATTTTGAGAAGTGTCTATTCATGTCTTTTTCCCACTTTTTAATGGGGTAGTTTGTTTTTTTCTTTTCGGCACATTTGAGTTGCTTATAGATCCTAGATGTTAGGCCTTTGTCAGATATACAATTGGCAAATGTTTTTTCCCTTTCTGTGGACTGTCTCCCTGCTTGATGGTTTATTTTGCTTTGCAGAAGTTCGGTAGTTTGATGAGGTCCCACTTGACAATCTTATTTCTTATGGTATGGGCGCTTAGGGTTTTGATTAGGAATTGGCTGCCAGTTTCAATTTCCATAAGGGTGTCTCCTGCATTTCCTAAAATTCTTATAGTTTGAGGTTTTACATTTAAGTCTTTCATCCGTTTAGAGTTAATTTTTGTGTATGGTGATAGGTAGGGGTCCTGTTTCAATCTTCTGCATGTGATCAACCAGTTTTCCCACCACCATTTACTGAATAGGCTCTCCTTTTCCCAGTGTTTGCTGTTGGAGGCTTTGTCAAAGATAAGTTGATTGAGAAATTGAGGCTTTGCTCCCAGATTCTCTATCCTGTTCCATTGGTCTGTATGCTTGCTTTTGTACCAGTACCAGGCTATTTTGATTACTGTAGCCTTATAATAAAGTTTGAAGTCTGGAAGTGTGCTACCTCCTACTTTGTTTCTTTTGCTAAGAATTGTTTTGGCTATTTGTGGTAGTTTATGTTTCCATATGAATTTCTGTATTGTCATTTCCAGGTCTGAGAAGAATGATATTGGCAACTGAGTGGGTATTGCGTTGAATCTGTAGATTACCTTTGGTAGGATGGACATCTTAACAATGCTGATTCTTTCTATCCATGAACATGGAATATTTTCCCACTTGTTTGTGTCTTCTTGGATTTCTTTGAGTAGTGCTTTGTAATTCTCATTGTGAAGGTCTTTCACTTCTCGGGTTAGGAAGATGCCAAGGTATTTCATTTTTTTTGGTGGCTATTGTGAATGGGATTATGCTTTTTATTTGGTTCTCTGCTTGCTTGTTGATGGTGTATAAGAATGCAACTGTCTTATTGCACATTTATTTTGTACCCTGAGACTTTGCCAAAGTCCTTTATCAGTGCAGGAAAGGTTTTTTGACAGATTCTCTTGGATTTTCAAGGCATAAGATCATATCATCAGCAAAGAGGAATAACTTGACTTCCTCTTTTTCTATTTGGATACCCATGATTTCCTTCTCTTGTCTAATTGTCCTAGCTAGGACTTCCAACACAATGTTGAACAAGAGGGGTGAGAGTGGACAGCCTTTTCTTGTTCCAGTTTTCAGGGGAAATGTTTCCAGCTTCTGTCCATTTAGCAATGTGTTAGCTGTGGGGTTATCGTAGATGGCACTATTTTGAGGTATGTTCCTTCTATACCTAGGTGTTTGATGGTTTTATAGAATTCTGCTGGAAAGCCATCTGGTCCAGGGCTTTTCTTTGTAGGTAGTTTTTGTATGACAGAGTCAATTTCCTGGGTTGTTATTGGTCTGTTTAGTGTCTCAATGAATTCTTGGTTCAACCTTGTAGGTTGTGTGATGTCAGAAAGTCCTCAATTTCATTAAACTTATCATTTTAAAAAGTCAAAATTGATCAAAACTTTTATGCATACACTTACAGATCATACCATACCATGTGATACCATACACAGTCAAGGGAAATGTAAGCAAATGTAATGATGCAGTATTGAATCATAGCTGTGTAAAAAAACTGTATTACATACCACACCACTGTAATAATTCATAGTCAGATCCTGTTGGTATTGCAGTGAGCTCAAGTGAGTTTCTGCTTAAAATGCCTTGTCCTGGATTGAATGGAAATGTGCATGAGTAGTGCCATAGTAAAAAGTGATCTTTCATGGTTCTTATCGGTTTCATTATGTCTAGTGCAATACCAAAAACATTGAATAACACTATCAAACATACAAAGTGCCATTAGGGATGCTGAGAAGTGCTCCCAATAGCAGGAATAACAGTGGCACAATAAAAAGGTTTAATTGCTGGATATGTACCATAGATTTGAAATCTGTAGCTGTAGTTGCCCACCATCTATAGATAATTGAATGCAAGGTAAAGATCATTGTGAAAAATGAAAAGAAAAGGAAACATATAAATCCAAAGTTATGCCAGCAGGTGCAAAAACCATGCATTTTTTTGTAAAATACTTTTAAATTTTGCATTGAAAATGCAGCATTTATATGGGTGCAGGATGCTACAGGAAAGGCATGCTTACAGACTCTAGTATGATTTGAGAAAAAGAAAAGTCACTAAATGACAACTTAAAGCATCAGGAAGGTGAAAGACCTAAAGTTGTAAAATTTAATGCCAGTAAAGGATGGTTTGATAATTTTAGAAATAAGTTTAGCTTTAAAGGCATCAAAATAATAAGAGAAGTTTTGTTTGTTTGTTTATTTTGGAGAGAGGATCTCACTCTGTCACCCGGACTGGAGTGCAGGAGTATAATTGTAGCTTAGCACAGCTTTAGTCTCCTAAGCTCAAGCTATTCTTCCATGTCAGCCTCTCAAGTGGTTGAGACTATAGGTGCATCACCACATCCAGCTAAGTTTTGTATTTTTTTGTAGAGATGAGATCTCACTGCATTGCCCAGGCTGATCTTGAACTCCTGGGCTTAAACAATTCTTTTGTCTTGTCCTCCAAAAGTGCTGGAATTACAGGCATAAGCCACCACACCCAGCCAGGAGAAACAGTTTCTGCTGATCAACAAGCACCAGACAAGTTCCCGTATATCATTAAAAAAAATCACTGATGAGAAAAGATATCTGCCTAAACAAGTTTTTAAATGCAAATTAACATGCCCTAGTCTGGGAAAAAATAATGCCACAAATGACATTTATTAGTAAGGAAGAGAAGTGAGAACCACAATTTAAGGCAGGAAGGAACAGGCTAACACTACTGTTTTGTGAAAATGAGGTTGGGTTATAGTAAAGACTGTCCTTATCTATAAACCTGTGAACATCTGAGCCTTAAAGGGAAAAGACAAACTCCAGGTGCCGATAAGAAAGCCTGGAACTCAAAAATTCTTTTTCTGAATTAGTTCCATCAATGCTTTGTGCCTGAGATCTGGAAGTACCTTGCCAGCAAAAACACTTCCTTTTAAAATTATTTTTATATTAGACAGTGACCTTGGCCACCCAGAACCACATAAGTCTAGCATTGAAGGCCTCAGAATGGTCTACTTGCCCTCAAACACAAAGTCTCTAATTCAGCCTCCGAAGCAGTGGGTCATAGGAGCTTTAAGCCTCATTACAAAGGGTATTCTATGAATAGGAGTGCCAACACTATGAAAGAGAACCCCAATAGAATATCATGAAAGTCCAGAAGTGTTATATCATTGAAGATGCCATCTTTACGGGTTTTGGAGAAATTAATAACAGACCAGACCATTAACAGAAAATAACTTGATGGAGATGAATGCTTTCAATCCAGTGTCAGACAAAGACAAAGAAGATGTAAAAGCAGTACCAGAAGAAAAAAAAAACTGACATTATACACAATCTGGCAGAAATGTTCTGATTATTGAAAACTTCTTTTGACTCTTTTATGACGTAAACTCTTATATGATGGTCACTGAAACTAAAGTAAAGGGTTGAAAAATTTGTACCACATAGAAATATTTTTGCTGGGGACCAGCTCCAGCTGGGTTCAGAGTACCCCAAAGGTGGAGACGGCGTCGGCGATTGGGGGGGAAGAAGAGAGAGAAAGAAAGAGACTGGACTCCAGTCTAGTGCAGAAGCAATGTGTATTTTATTGGGAATTACAACTTTTATACACAAAGTCAGATGTGGGAGGGGCGTCCCCCCCCCCATCCCAAACCTTAATCCATGAAAACTTAATCAATGATTGCCTTTAAACCTTTTTCATATGATAATCTTAAAATCCCATAACAAAGGATAACCTAATCCATGACTGACATATTCTATAAACCTTGTTCATCCTAAGCTGACTGATTTATGCCAAGTTAAACAATTCTATAGAAGCTTAAGTATTTACTTTACAAACGAAAGTGACCCATCCCAGAATGTTTGGAATGTGGCCCAGTCCAAAGTTCACAGTGGTCTACCTGCAAGTAACCTAGCCACATTCTTTCAACAAAATAGCTGTCTTCTAAAACTGTATTCTACAATTTACACCTTCAATAAATCCTAAGATCATGACCCAGAAGCCTGTGACCAATACTAAGTCTCTTCGATGTGACACGAGTTTGAATTATAAGTTGTGTGAAAGCCAAAACTGCAGTTTGTGGAAGAATGGGAGCAATGAGCTTCTAAAGTTAGCTTGTGTTCGTCCTGATCTCAGAGTTTCTATGTTTTGAGCTCACAGGAACTTAATCTGGTTAGTGCTGAGTAGAAAGGGGGAGGAAAGGGGGTCAATAGCTCCCAAACGCATCCTAGTGGTCTCAGGGTCAACGGCCCTTCCTGATCCCTAATGCTCAGTGGGCCTCCATGGCCGGCTCCCAACATATTTTTAAATAAATGGAAAAAGACCCAAAATGTCAGACAGAAATCACAATGTATTTCTGGAAAGTTACACTGAGCATGCCTGCCTCCCCTTCCACTTCCTTCACTTTTGCCACCCCGAGACAGTAAGACCAACATCTCCTCTTTCTCCTCTTCCACTTCTGCCTACTCTATGTGAAGACCATGAGAATGAAGACTTTTATGATGATCCACTTCCACTTAATGCACAGTAAATATGTTTATCTTCCTCATAATTTCTTAAGTAACATGTTCTTATTTTTACCTTACTTTATTATAAGAATACAGTATATAATACATATACAAAATGTGTTTAATGACAATTCATGCTATTAGTAAGGCTTCCAGTCAACAGTGGGCTGTTAGTAGTTTAGATTTTTGGGGAGTTAAAAGTCACACACAAATTTTCAACTGCTTGGGGGTCCATACCCCTAATGTTCATGTTGTTCAAAGGTCAACCATATTTCTAGTTTACAAAACCCACTGGGGTAGAGAAATTCAAATTCCATAGCTGGTGTTGAAGAAGAAAGGAAGCAAGAAAAAGAAGAGCGGGAGAAGATCAGAAAGAGACTTTGCTTCTGATGTCCAAAGAGCCATATTTTGAGGTAGTATTTTCTGAGCCCCAACAATAATGATAAAGGAGCACAGGAGTTGAGGGGATATCCAAGGAAACAATTTTTATTATGTTTATTTTTTACATACTCTTTCTCAGAGCTAATAAGAGTAAATACAAGAAATAATTACATAATAAAAAATGCTAAAATAGAGAAATATAGGACACCATGAAAACACAGAGGAAGAATTTGATGTACTAGGTTTTACTAAATTATTATAGAATGCTGCTATTAATTATGGATAACATCACAATAAATATTTTGGTGTACATAACTCATTTTTTATAATACTCCTAGAAATAAGCCTGAATTCTTTAATCATTCACTTAATTGACTTAACTAATATATAAGTGGCTTTGTTACACACCCTAATATTTCTGAGAATGCTTAAAGTTTTAGAATTGTGTTTGGGTATTGAATGATACAGTTGCTTTATTTCTATAATAACTTTTTCTTAAAGATCACAGAGATTTTCCAGGGGCATTGGGGTCAAGTGCAGCATTACTCTGAATTTGAAAGTATCACAGCATATGTCACAGAGATTTGAGGATGATCTTCTTAATTAAAGATAGTTATCTGAAAAACTGTTGTTTTCCTCTCTGTATTACAGCTTTGCTAGGGAGTTCCCACCAATATGAATGCAAGTTGTGCTATTCTAGTTTTATTATAAACATAAGCCTATAGCTAAACCCCAGCTGTGGAAAGTATCAGATTCTCTAGCATATAGAAGATGTGCAATAAGAGGTAATTCCTATCCATATGGTCTTATCCATTCAAGGTAACTTGTTACATATATTTTGGATTATTCTCTGTAGCTTAGTTTAACTGAGGCTATTGAATTAATCAGTCTCTTATCAACCAACAATACTCAGAAACGTGCGTCTACTGCAGTTTTATTGCAACCTTGCAACCAGTGTTTGCTGCTATATTTTTAACTTATTGTTTCCAATATATGTTGTTGGAAAATATCTGGGGACATTACAGAAAATCTCTCTGCATAGTAAAATTGTCAGGTGTTTTTAAACAACAATGATTAAGTTGTTCTTAAGTTACTAAACATGTATACTTGGATTTCTATTCTTCAAGTCACTTAAAATGATATTTCTAGTGAAAAATCAAAGGAAGAAGTTTACACTTATGTAACAGAAAAGATCTGCTTTTGAAAATTAAGTGCATGAGCCTGTGTTTTTTATTAATATTTTTTGTTATAAAGATGTGGAGTACAATTCAGGGTTAGGTATACAAACGTTGATTATACAGGTACCCTTGTTGATGAGGTATGGCCCCTTCCCCTAGTAGTTCCCTCAACTACCAATCCCACCTCCATCCCCTGACAGTTTCCCACTACTGTCAATCCCTTTCTTAAAGTATTATATTTGTTTTGGATGGATTTGGAGCATGTGTTTTTAAGACATTGCCAGTGGAGATATTTTCAGTTCACTACATTGTTTCAGAGTAGTTTGCAAGTGATGAAACTAAGGATACATGAGGCTGATCATCTGTTGGGAGCCAGCCCGTGGAGGCCCGCCTGAACGTTAGGGATCCAGGTGGGTTGCGGACCCTGAGACCACCAGGTTGCATTCAGGGGCTGAAGGCCCATTCTCTCCTCCCTTCTTTGTTGTTTGGCATGACCCACTAGCAGGGACTTTGATGATCTAAGCATGAAGTTCTGAGAATATGACAGGCATGGCTGACTCTAGGGATTCATTGTTTCCGTTTCTCACAGACTGCAGTTTCAACTTTAAACTTAACACAGTTCAAACTCAGGTCACATTTGGGAGCCTTATATATGATACAAGCTTCTTTATAAGATTTTAAAATATATTTGTAGAATTAGTATATACATTTAGAGAGCTGTTTCCAGCTTTAGATGGTATAGATGATTATCTGGAGTTACCAGAAATGGCCCAGCATGAACTTTGGACTGGGTCACATTCCTAAGGGTCCAGCGTCCACTTTGGGCTGGACTGCATTCTTTTAAACTGGTTCTTTAGCTACAATTAATGTAGTTTTTTTTCTACTTATAATAGAAACTGAATTTATTTTATTCATAGAAAGTATTGTAGAATAGGTCATGCTGTGTGAGGGAATTATGTTAGTTCAATCATGATCAAACATGATACTTTAAGGTTTTATAAGAATACAGCTAACATCAGAAATTTCATTGTTCCCACTTTCTATTAATTGTGATTTTGGCCTTAGTACATTTACAGTTTGTATTTGGGTTTTATTTTAGAAGCTTTATTACTGACTTTTTATAAAAATTACAGATTAAAATTAGAAACTTTTTAAAAGAAATTCATGTTTTAGAATTCCCATAGGATTTTAGTATTTTAGACTTTTTGGGGGTTAAAAGAGTTATAAAAAATTTTCCTGCTATGGGGCCATACCCTGATGTTTGGTTCAAAGGTAAACCTTTTTCTTTTAAAAAACCCCTGGGGTAGAGAAATTAAATTTTTTTATAGTAAGAAGGTAAAATTAGACAAAAATAGAAAGGATTTGAATTTGATGTAAAAGACCCTTTTTAGGTGTTTTTCAAAATGAAAAATAAGTTTTAGGAGAATATTGAATATCCAAAAAAACTTTTTATTATGTTTAATTTTTTAAATTCCTTTGGTTGAGGAAATTTAACCAAAAAAATAATTAATATTTGAAAAAAAAATATTGGAATTGAACCTTTGATGTTAGGAAAATATTATAGATGCTGTATTTGGGGAGCCACCAAAAAATATTTTGGGTGTTCATGTGAAAATCTTGGATATAAGCCTGTTCAAACTTTATTGATAAAAGGCTTATGGTTTGCCCCCAATTTTTAAATCTTGTTTCTGCTTTTTTAGAAGATCCAGCTCTTTCTTTCTCCCCCCTTCTTTCTTTCTCTTTATTTCCCCAATAATCCCCCGGGGATGCGGGGCCCCCCGGCCACCGCAGCCTCAAAACCTCTGGGGCTGGCCCTTCCATCAGTTCCAATCAATTAAAGGGATGGTTAAAGTTGGTTGATTTTTTTATTATTGTGGTGAGGTTAGTCCAGGGGGTTTTGGGAAACCGGGGCTCAATGAACCCATACCTCAACCCCCCAAGGGCATTCAGGCATGCACTTTATTCCAAAGGGAACAGAACCAACACGGGGGTCAACAAATCCCAAATTTTGAAAAGGACCTTGCCAAAACAATAACTTCAAAAATTTAAAGAAGCAAAAAATTTTTTATATCCCACCTGGGGATTAAAAGTGCAATTGTCACCCATTTTTTTAAAACATGTTTAGAAACCCAGTTTACAGATTGAGAGGGAAAAAGGGTAACCCTTCCGGGCTTACCTTAAAGGAACTTTTTAATTATTTTTTTTCTTGTTGCTTTTTTAAGGGGATTAATTAAACAGTCCTTATCAAAAAAACAGAAATGTTGTCTTCCAATTACTCCCTTAAGCATGTTTTGAATTATTTGTTTCCAAATCCTTTTTAAACTTTGCATTAAAAAACTTTGAAATTTAAAATTTCAGTTTTTTAAGACCAAAGTTAATTGGAAAAAAATTTTTTGGTTTCCCTTTCCCAACATTTAAAATACATTTGGAAAAAAAAGAAGCAGTTTTTTTGTAGCAGTCTCTTTTAAAAAAAGAGAGAATTATTTTTTTTCCTTAGGGTTAGGATGGAAAGAATTCGGGGTTAAATTTTGGGAAAGTTTTCTTTTCTTTTAACTTTTAATTTTTAATTTTCTTATAGTTTTAATTTGTTTTTTTTTAGCATGTGTTTTTAAAATTCCGGGAGTTTTTTCATTCCTACATGTTTAGAGTGGGTTTCAATGATAAAGCAAGGGGTTGGGCTTCATCGTCAAGAAAGGGCTGAAGAAAGTGGAAACAGGGAATGAAAAGTGGATGGGTCATTTCAAAGTAACTTTCCTTATAGAGGTAAAACAGAGAGGAGTTTCTTATCATGCTGACTTAACCTTTTAGGATGTCAATAAAATCTCTCCAAGAACCAGATTGCCCAGGTGTCTTGGCTTTTTTTTTTTTTTGACCTAGAAATGTCTTCAGAATCGGGGCTTCATCTCTTTTGACATGTAAATAACTGGAGAGATGGAACTCCAGCTTTCCTAGCATTAACTAGAAAAATGGCTACATACTTTTCTCATGGTATGCAAAAATAAAATGTCTTTGGGAAAGGAGTAAACAATTCCTAACTTTAAAGATTTTATGCATTTCCATGCTTCAGGGAACTTTTTTTGAATTAGGTTCACATTCTGTCACTCAGGCTGGAGTTACGTGGAAAGAAGATTGTGGCTCACCGAGCCTCAACCCTTCCCAGGCTCAAGTAATCCTTCAGGCTCTGCCTTCCTGAGTAGCTGGAACTACAGGTGCATACAAACCATTCTCGGCTGATTTTTTTGTGGAGGTGAGGTTTCCCTGTGTTGTCCAGGCTAGACTTCAAGTTCCTAGGCTTAAGTAATCCTCCTGCCTTGGCCACCAAAGTGCTGGGATCGCAGGCATGAGCCACCACAGCCAGTAGCCTTTTTTTTTTGTTTTAATTACAGGTGCACTGAGAAATTCAGGGCAACATTATTTCTCCTCAGTATATGAACTATTCTTCAATAAAGCTGATATAAAGAATAAGATAATGAATAAAATAAAACTTTTGGAGTAGTGATATCAGCAAAGTAGCTGACTAGAATCCCAGTGCTCTTTTCACACACACACACACACACACACACACACACACACTCACACACACCCTACATTTTGACCAAAGTAACTAAAGGAGTGCTTCAAAGAACAGCAAAAGAAGCAGTAGAAATTCTGTAGACTATAGAAACCCAGAATGGACACATAGGGAAATAGGAAGGAAATCGCTGGCCTCTTCCACCTTATTCGCTCAGTCAGGATCAGCTCAGAATTAGGAGAGACTCCTCTTGCAGCGTGCAGGTAAGGGAAAGAGGACCTCCAGCATCCCCATCACCACTGTGGGTACCTGTAGTCTTCACTATTGACCACTCCTGCAGTTCTCACAGGCTCTGAGTACACATGCTGAGCCACATTCTGAAAAGGAGCCAACACTGTTCTCCACAATGACACGGTCCATGCCTGCTACTGTGCGGTGCCATCTTGGAACCAGAGTCACTGCCGAAGTACTTCCTACTGTGAGTAGCTGTTGCATTGCCCCCTCATTCTTGAGGCTTTTCTACCACTACAATATGCCCATCTGGCAGTGTACAATCCCCAGGCTGAGCTGCTGTTATGTCCTACCCTCGAGTCAAGCAACCACCGAGTTGCTCTATATCCCAGATTTCAGTCATTGGTGTAATCTCATCTTAAGGCCAAGCTGAAATAGTGCCCTGTCCCTCAGGGGCCTCAGGCCTCCTGCACACCAGAGTCGTTGACCCTCTACCCAATGCCACAGTGAGGAATTTTAGCGAGGGGATCTCCCTTGATGTTGGATCTGACATGGCACACAGGCAGTTATGGCAGCCCTACAATCTGGGGCACAGGCGCTTCAAGTAGCTGGTGATCCAGGTTCCTGGTTTCAGAGTCTTGTGAAACTACCTGGGACTTGAGATACCACAGGTGAGGCAGTACTTCACCTTCTGAGGGCTCTGAGTCTCCAGCACATCAGAGTAGTTGCATCTTCCAGCACCTCAGGATGTGGTGTCCCAATCTCAAGGGGTCTGGAGGCTCTCTTGATGCATTTATGGAGTTGAGTAGATGTGACGTTTTGCATTCTAAGAGAATCAAGAGCCGGTTGAGCTGTGCCACCTCACCCATTCAGGCTGAACAGCCGCAGTGCCCTTGTCTAACTTGAAACTTGACTAAACATTTCCCTTTATCCCACCATAGTGTGAGCTGTAGTGGCACTCTACCTCTTGAGGAAGTGGAGTCATTGCTGTGCTGCTCCTTGCTCCCCAGGGCCCAAACCACGGCAGCATCTTCCCTAGGTCCTTGCTACTGCTGCTATACCCAGCTTCACAGAGTCTGGGCTACTGCCAAGTTCCACCAACCCAGAGTACAGAGTCACCACTGTGTGGAACTCATCTCCAAAACCTGAGCTGCCACTATGCTCTGTTGATTCTGGGTCCTAAATTGTAGCTGTGTCTTGCTCCCCAGGGTCTAATCCTACATGTCCAGAGCCATGCCGGGGCTGTGCCCTGCTCTCCTACCCCCCAGAGTTAGAACCAACCCCTGGGTTCAAGCCCCTGGGATGTATCTCAGAGAAACAGATCCCAGCTTAATGGGAGAACTGAATTCACTTGTGCCTTGGAGCCTCAAGACCCAGGTAGTTTCAGTTCCTGATCCCAGGAACCTGGCTCAACAGCTACTTCAAGCACCTGTGCCGTGGATTAGACCACAGGGGCACCCGCAGTAGTTGCTAATGATCACCATGAAGAAGCTGTATAGAGACCATGCTACTGCACACACACACAAGCAGAACAACTGCACCTTGTCAAACCAGCATCCTCAGGCTCATCTTCAGGTGAATGTCTTCCCCTACAAAAGCCACCCTGTAAAGTTAGAAGAGGTGAACGTGCCACCAGATTTGCAGACATCAATACAGGGACACAAGAAAGATTTAAAAGTAAGAAAAATGACACCACCAAAAAATCACGGTAGTTCTCTTGTAAATACCCTTTTAAAAAGTAAAAATGTACAAATCACCTGAAAATAATTCAAAATAATGATCTTAAACTCAGCAAGATATAAGAGAAAACCAATAGATGATTCAGTGAAAACAGGAAAAAAAATCATAATTTGAATGAGAAATTCAACAACAAGATAGCTACTATTAAAAAATAAAAGAGTCAAACAAATTTTGGAGCAGAAGAATTCAATCAATGAAATAAAAAACACAATATAGAGCTTCAACGGCAGACCAGATCATGTGAAAGAAGAAATCTTTGAACTTGAAAGCAGGACTTTTAAAATGACTCATTCAGGGGGAAAAAAGAATGAAAAAGAGTGAAGACACCTTACAGGACTTATGGGATACCATTAAGTGAACAAACTAAAATGGCAGCCTATTCATTCAGAAACAAAATTTGCAAACCATATATTTGATAAGGTGTTAATATCTAAAATTTAGGAAAAGACTCATATAGCTCAATAGTAGAAAAATAAATAAACTGATTAAAAATAGGCAAAAGACCTGAATAGACAGACATTTCTCCAAAGAAAGAATAAAAATCCATAATAGATATGTGAAAAGGTTCTCAACATCATTAATCACCAGAGAAATGCAAACTAAAACCACCATGAAATACCACCTCACATTCATTAAGATGACTCTTATCACAAAAGTCAAGGAATAACAAATGTCAATGAGGATTTGGAGAAAGGAAACTGTTGTACACTGTTGGTGGGAATGTCGACTAGTATAGCCATTATGGAAAACAATATGAAAGTTTATAAAAAAAATTAAAACTAGAACTTCCGTATGACCCAGAAATTCCTCTTCTGAGCCTATACCCAAAGGAAATTAAATCACCACCTCAAATATATTTGCACTCCTATGTTCATTGCAGCATGATTCACAAGCTGAGATATAAAAACATCCTAAGTGTTGACTGACAGACAAATGGATAAAGAAACTGGTATATATACAATGGAATATTATTCAATCCTAAAAAAGAATGAGGTTTTACTTTCTCCTATAATGTGGATGAGCCTAGAGGACATTAAGCTAAGAGAACTAAGACATTAAAAAAAAATGTTGCATAATCTCACTTGCATGTGGAATATGCAAAAAATTCAAATATTTGAAGAGAGAACAAAACAATGGTTACCAGGGGTTGGGAGAATGTGGAAGGAAGTAGGGAGATGTAGGTCAGAGGATACAAAATAGAAGATATGTGTAGGAGAAACAACTCTGGAGATCTACTGTACCTATGCTAACCATAACATGTTGTTGTTATTTGCCTTAAATGTATGCAACAAAATTTGTTTTTTTATAGTATGAACTATTGGCGCATGTAGCAATATAATAAATATTGCTCTATCTCAAAGCCGTTATGTTGTATGAAAGAAGCCATACACAAAGGAGCATAGACTGCATGATTCCATCATCAACAAGAGGCAAAATAACCATTGTGATAAAAGTCAGTATAGTGTTTGCCTGTGCCGAGGTAAAGAAAGGTGGTAGGGGAACAAGGGAGCTTTCTCCGGGCATGAGGCTGCTCTGCATCTTGATTCAAGTAGTGATTACACAGTAAATCGACAAAATCAAACAAATTGCACACTTTAATCTGACATTTTACTATTTGCAAAATTTATCTAAATTTTAAAAATATTCTTGATATATACTACTTTTTTTGTATGTAGGCTGTCATTAAAATACCTAGTCTAAGTATGCACGGCTGGTACAGTGAAACTTAGGCTCATTAAATCAGTTTTAAATCAGTTTAAATCAGTTTAAAAAAAAATTCTTAGTCTCTAAGTAAAATCCTCTCTTCACCTATGAATCTTCTTTCTTAAATTAAAAAAAAATCCAAGAACAAAAGTATTCTGAATCATTTCTATTAGGTCACACTCCTAGCAAGACCTCTGGGGCTACTGGGGGTGCAGGTGTTTGATGTGCGATCGGTGCCATTAGAAAGATGTAAAGAATTGCACAGAAGTTAGATTAGACGATATAGTTTATTTAGAAAGTAAATTTGAGAGAGAGAGAGAAGGAGGAGATTCACCTCCCCAGGTAGGGGAGGAAGCCAAAGCCAGGAAACATGGCCTGGCCATAGCTCAAAGCGCACATGGTCATACCAGAGCTTAGCAAGGTAATGGCGGCACTGGCGGCTGATTGCTCGTGGTTGAGTCCTTTTAACCCTTCCTTTTGATGGGGTAAGGTCATCAAGGTGACTGAGTGGTGATCTGCTCCATATCATCAAGAAGGGGCAGGTAAGCACAGGTACTGACATCAGGTGATGGACAGCAGGCAGATGGGTGGGTTAGTCACATGATTGCTGCTATGGTGATGGAGCTTGTCTGTGTCATGAAGGTCACAAAGGGTAGATTAAGGTTAACTTTGGCCTTATGTGTGAAAGCAAATATTGAAATAGAAAAGTTAATTAGTACAAAACAAGCTGGGGAGGGGAGGTCATAATACAATTATCAATAACTTCCTCTGTGAAACTGGGTCTGTCCTTGGCTAGTGATTAGAGGGTAAGTTAAGTGAACTGCTAAAAAAAATGAGATTTAGGCAATTTAAAAATGGTTGATCATTGTCTATATTATGTTAGGTTCTTTCAATTTCTTTACCTCCCTACAGTAGGGCTACTGAGCAAGAGTAAATGCTCTTGTTTCCAAGACAGACCAACATATACCCTATTTTTACAGAGTGAATCTGCCCAAAGTGATACAACAATAAAATCAGGATATGCTCCAGAATTTCTAATTCCTAAATCAATCTAGATCTTTTTTGACCCAAACTATCCCATTAAGTAAAAACTATTATCACGCTGATGAAATGGAAGGGACAGAATGAGATCTCATATGCCAGAGTGCCATTAAGGGAACAGATAACTGGCAAATAAAAGGCAAGTGGCTCAGAAAACAAAACCATAACATCATCTACAAAATTTCAGTCTGAAATTAGAGTTTTTGAAGCCTCAGTTGAAAAAGTCTTAAAAGAAGATTTTAGCAAATAGGTACTTGACATAGTAGAACAATAAGATGGATTCCACACAGAAAAATATAGCCTACTTTATTATCTATTTTGGAGTTTGCCCATTTAAAAATTTCCAGTTGTCTGGAGGT
>JAPVLO010006875.1:0-14230 GCA_027257055.1 Cephalopachus bancanus | reverse complement strand
CTATACAGAAAGAATTTTTACAAAATTCTGAATATGAAAAAGAATCATTTTCAAGTTCTAATTCTGTAGTGGACTAAATAAGGTTTTTCTAATAATGGTAACTGTGGCCTAGAACCTGTGAAATTTACCTTCTGTGGCAAAAGGGCTTTAGCAAGTGTGATCAAGTTTAAGATATTCACATTGGGGGATTCTCCTGCATATCTATCTGGAGCCTAATGGACTCATAAGGGTCCTTCTACAGGGGAGGTAGAGAGAGAGCTTGAGTCCAGAAGAGGAAGAAGATGATGTTAGCCCAGTATAAGGAAGAAAGGGATTTGGGAGGTGGGGGCCTAAGCCTAGGAATGATGTGGGCTCTGGAAGTGGGAAAAGGCCAGGACTCATCAACTCTGCAGTTCTAACTGCCAAACTTGGGTCAATTACACACAATTAAATAGTAAGGAGCCTTTATAAAGTCAGAGTGTCCTTACTAGACAAATGTAATACATATTGGATGCTGTCAGCTCAGAATGCCTTACCTGGCATCCTAATCTAGAACTAGCCCTGGAATCCTGCTAAAGGCTCTTGTCTTTTAGCTCTCTTGGCTGTTTTCACAAAGTTGGTGTGCATGTCATATAGAGAATCCACGCACAAGAGATGGGAATTAAGAAATAGAATCTACTGCCTGAGTTGTCTTGCTTGGATGCTCAATCATGGTGGGTCCAGTCTGGATCTCTGAGAGACCTGTCTTCCAGGTTTTCTGTTGAAACCAGAGGTGGACAGTGAAGCCTGGATAATGGGGTCTGAGAATACCAACTGGGCATGACAAACTGTAAAGTTTGAGTGGAGATTCAGGGTTTAGGAATGATGTAGTATTTCAAGGATTTGGTAATGTTTTTCATTGGTGGGCTTGGGATGGGACTGAGGATCTTGAGTGGGTGGTTGAACTACCTGTTAAGAAAGGAGCAGCTAAGATAGTGGGTGAAATTCAGGGTACAATTTTTCCAACTTAGATGGGCATGAAGAGGGAGATATGGACGCGAGGGTAGTATAAGAGTTTTGAAGACAAAATTAGTATCCTGACATTGGCCTTGATTAGGAGGGGGCGCCAGGCAGCCTGTCTTACTGGGAAATGACAAAAAGCACACGGGACAGAGAGAACAGAATCCTGTGGAACTAAGGAAGACAGAGAGCCAGGAGAGAGTAGAGAATGACAGGGTACCAGGGCTGGGATTGATTTGAAGTGTGGGGAACCTTTTTCTTCTTTGATGGCTGATTAGAGTACACATTCAATGAGTACACAGGGAAGAGTGCAAGATAGGTTATTTGAACAAAACTGCTAGGTGTAGTGACAGTCTGGGCCAGTTGTTCTTGTCTCACCCAGGCTGAACCCCTACCATTATGGGATGAACATTGCTCTTCTCATTTAGCCTTGGTATTTGGTGGGTCTGACAGAAGCCAGATCATGATGAGAAGTTTTGGTTACCTGGTTTCTTTCTGCCCCGTGTTCAGACACTTTGTCTCTCAAAAGACCTAGAAGCTTGTCAGGACCGCTTCTTTCATTGTTGATAAGGTGTGGCCTTGCTCCAGAACTCTAAGAGTCTTCATTGAACTCCCTTGTTAAGTTCTGCCAGAAGCTCCCCAAGCATCTTTTTTTTAAGATAATTTTTTTTGAGTTAGAGTCTCACTCCAACATCCAGGCTGGAGTACAGTGGCACGATCATGGCCACCCCAGTGTCGACCTGCTGGGCTCCGGCTATTCTTCTGCCTCAGCCTTCCAAGTAGCCAGAACTACAGGCATGTGCTACCATGCCTGAATAATTTTTGATTTATTGTAGAGACGAGGTCTCTCTAAGCTGCCCAGGCTGGTCTTGAATCCACGGGACCAGGCAATCCTCTTGCCTTGGCCTCCCAAAGTGCTGGGATTATAGGCTGAGCCACTGAACCTGGTCTCCCAAGCACCTCTTAACCACCTACCATGGCCAGAAGGGATAAAAGGTGGAATAGTGTGTCCTTTTTGGAGAAAAGTGTTTCCAGGGTGCCTCTTAGTGTTGGATTACTACAAATTTCATAGATTTGGCAGATCCCTGGATGGTCAGACATGTGGATAATCTCTGAGGTCATCAAACTCTCACACTTTATTCTAGACTGCTGATGACTAGAGTTGAGTCTATCAGGGCTGTCCTTCTCATCAGTGGGTGTCATTGTCATCGGTCATCCACTTGCACCCTTTGGCACATGATATGTTACTCAGGAATTCAGAGTAATTGCCATTTCTTGTTTATCAGGTCTGATGGTCACATTGTTAATAGATCAGTGTGATGTTCTACAGGATGTCCAGATGGGCCAGGTATTTTAGAGTGCCCAAGCATGCGTGCACACACGCACGTGCATGCACACACACACACACACACACACACACACACACACACACACACCAGAGAGAGAGAGAGAGAGAGAGAGAGAGAGAGAGAGAGAGAATGTGTACTCTAGTTGCCCTCATGTCAATGCAAATTGTTACTGATCCATCTCCCTGATGAATTTCCAAACAAATGCATTTGCAGATGGGCCTGTATTCCAAGTCCCTGAACATGTGTTAGCATCTGTTCTAGCAAAGGTATAACATCTGTCACAGCAGCTACAGTGGGGCCACAACTGATGATGTTTGCAACAATTTAGTTGCATCTGCCATTATCCATCTGAATTTTGGAGATGCGAGACTGGTGAACTAAGTGGTGCTAGGAGGGGAAAATCACTCCTAGGTCCTTAAGTTTTGAAGGCAGTCCTCATTTCTGCCATGTGCATATATATAATTTAGACTTATATATACGAAATGTTTGTCTGGGGGTGTGATATTGGTTTTGATTCTTTATGTTGTCCTGGGGGAGTGGATATCAGTGTTTCCTAATATCATAGTTTTTAGTCCAAATGCCATGAAATCACTGTGAAGATTATCCCAACTGCCTAGTCTACGTATTCTTACAATAATGTGATTCTGAAAACGTCACATGGTGGGTGGGGGAGGATGTCTATGGACCTGGGGACTGAGTCTGAGACAGATGTGGACAGGGGATCCATAGATTTCCTGATTTCCCCCCTAAGCCATTACTCTAACAGGTGGTCATGGGGGTGCTCTGAATCTGCGGGTATCCTGGCCAGTAAGGCTCCAAGTCCAAGAGATCCTGAAATATCTGGATATTTACCTTTCCCTAGAGTCCAGTCACCCAAGTAAATGACTGTAGGTCCTTTTCAAGATGAACTTTGGAAACCCAGTGGGGAACACTTTCCTTTGTATTGCAGAGACCCTTCTCATGGGAACCCAGCCTCTTTATTAGGTGATGCTCCTGGTGTGAGGACTATCTCAGGTCTTCACTGGGTAAAGGGACATGACTTTCTACTGGAGCAGCTGACATCGGCCTTCTGCTCCTTTCAACTATGTCTACTAACATCTATTAAATGACACACTGGTTGGTTGTTCTTGTCTATTGTCCTTAAGGACACTGCTTTCTGAGGTAGTTCCTAGATCTCCGAAGTTCAGCCCCCACTTGCTTCACTCTGATATGACACCCTCTTCATTATGCTCGTGTTGCTGTTCACAGTTTCTGCCATTTCCATATCTTGTCATCACATTGGTGTTATATAACCCAAGCTCATTAATGGAGTCGCTTCCTTTGAGCATTGTCCTTGAATGAATAGCCACCGCTTGTATCTCAGTGATGCTAGCATCCCTGTAACCAAAGTGGGGCTCATCAGCCCTCCTGAGGATCCCAGTCAGCTAGAGTTTTTTTTTTCACCCCCAAAGGGCATGTTCCAAAATGCCCACCTCTGAACTTTTGGATCTCTGACCCCATAGCTATATTGTGGAGCAAGTAAATTCTGACTTTTCTAGGAAAGGTGACCTGGAGTTAGCCCAGACTCCACTCGTTATGGGCAAATTCTTCCATAAGACTAGGCTCACATCCAATACTAGCCCTAAGTTTGAAATTCTCAAACCACCCGTACTTCTGACCAACTTGCTACAAATTCAAAAGTTGCTAGACCATTTTTGCCAGGTCTGGGTGGACATTTTGCTACCATGGCTCATAGAACTCAAAAAATAGCTATACTTATTATTAAATTTTATTAGAGCAAAAGGATTCAAATCAGAACTAGCAAACAGGAAACACACACAGGGCCAGATCAGGGAGAGCTCCAAATGGGAAGCTCCCTTCTTCTGTTCATGCTGGAAGGAGGGTCCTTTCTTCTCTGTCTCCTTTCAAGTTTTTCTTCTTTATAGTTAGGTCTTGTCCCTGGTCCTCAGCTCTACCTACCTACATTTGGGGTACTATAGACACCTCACTGCTCCTGAGCTTCCTTTGGTTATGTCAGTATTGACTCAAGGTTAGAAAGGAAACTTCAAGCTCAGAAATTCCCTCCCAGGTCTCTGGTTGAGATATGTTTCATGAATCGAATTCTATGATCATGCATTTTAGTCGAACATTCTCAGTGAAAGCTCTGAAATATAAAGGAAAACAGGAGTTGCCAGAATGCCTTCTCCATAACATGAATAAGTCTACAAGGTATTGATTATTCTTTTTCAGCTCTAAAAGTCAAGGATGCATGATTCAAAGAGGCCGAGTGAAACTGAGTCTTTGACCTAAAGGAGAAAATAGAGGAGCAGTGATAGGAAGGGGACAGAAGTGAGCAAAAATATTCTTCTCTCTAAAAAATAAAATTGAGCCGGGTTCACCGGCTCAGCCTGTAATCCCGTGCCTTTGGGAGGCTGAGGTGAGTGGATTGCCTGAGCCCGCGGGTTCGAGACCCGTCTGGGCAGTGAGACCTCATCTTTACAATAAATCAAAAAATCAACCGGGTGTGGTAGTGCATGCCTGTAATTCCGGCTACTTGGAAGGCTGAGGCGGAAGGATTGCCGGAGCCCAGCAGGTCGAGGTTGCGGTGGCTGTGAGTGGCCACTGCACTCCAGTCTGGGCGACAGAGTGAGACTGCAATTCAAAAATACATACATACATACATACATACATACATACATACATACATACATAAAATTGAGCGACAAGGAGAAACGGAAAATAAAACTCACCCCAAAGCTAAATTAAAGCAGCTCTAATTAAATGATCATAATGGATACATAATGCAAACAGTTGTAAATCAGGACATAAATACATAATATAGGATAGAAGAAATAAAAGCAGAGAGTATTTGCTTGGAAGGGTAGTCAAGTTGACATGAGCTTAAACTATACTATTATAAGACATTTTAGTTAAGGCCCTTGGTGATCACAAACAAAATACTTATAAAAGTCATAGAAAGAAAACAAACATAACAGTAGGAAAAAAAAGAAGAATCAAAAAAAGAGAGAAAAACAAGAACAAAAAAACAAAAAACAAAACAGTTAAAATGATACTAGTAAATCTCTCCTTATTAATAATTACTTTAAATGTTAGCGGGTGAAACTTCCCAATAAGATGTTACAGAATGGTTAATTGGAGAAAACAAATGAATAACTGAGAAACACTGCCCAACTATATGCTGTTTACAAGATACTTGCTTTAGATTCTCATCCACAGGTGTCTATGTTCTCAATTTAAGATAGTGGTTGATTTGAGGTACCAAGGACTCAAGGTATCTGGTACAGATGGTCTGCACGGGCCAATCCCAAACACATAGCCTATGTGAGGCAGACCAGCCATCTCATGGAATCTCTGGCTCTGCTCCCACAGAGCAGGAAGAGACGCCTACCATTAACACATCCACGTGTGTACACCCATGAAATGGGCCTCCACACAGCTCCCACACAGCCAAGCTGAAACAGAAGTACATGGGATTTTCCCCCACATCCGTCTTAGTCTCTGCCCCATCAACCTGTTTTAGGCTAATGCCCTGAGCCTTGCATTGGATGCATTCTGGCACCCCCAATCCTGCCCGTCAGTCTCCTCAGCCTGTCTCTAGAGCTTCCCTCCACCAGGTCCTCTCTGTCCCTCCACCAGGTCCTCTCTGTCCCTCCACCAGGTCCTCTCTGTCCCCACAGCCCTGCCCTTGTCCAGCTCCATCCTGGCCTGCCTGGAATCCATCCGGAACACCACTTTTTTTTTTAAACAGAGAAGATTCACTCACTATTAAATTCTTTTTTTTTTTTTTTTTTTTTGACTTGGAGTCTCACTCTGTCGCCCAGACTGGAGTGCAGTGGCCGCTTCCGGCCACCGCAGCCTCAACCTGCTGGGCTCCGGCGATCCTTCCGCCTCAGCCTTCCGAGTAGCCGGAATTACAGGCGCGCGCTACCACGCCCGGCTGATTTTCTGATTTATTGTAGAGATGAGGTCTCGCTGCCCAGGCGGGTCTCGAACCCGCGGGCTCAGGCAATCCACTCACCTCAGCCTCCCAAAGGCGCGAGATTACAGGCTGAGCCACCGAGCCTGGCTTAAATTCATTTTTTTAAAGCACACTATTCAGAGGTTAATAGTAGATCACAAAGATCATAACTTTTGTCTAATTCTAGAATATTTTCAGTATCTCAAAAGGACACCTTGAACCAATCAAGCATCCATTCCCTGTTTCTCCCTCTCCCCAATCCTTGCCAACCATGAATCTACTTTCTCTATGGATTTACTCATTTGCAGCATTTCATAAAAATAAAACATTATAATATATAGCCTTTTTTATATATGAGTTACCTCGCATAGCATGGTGTTATCAAGGTTCATCCATAATGTAATATGCATCAGTACTTCCTTTCTTTTTTTCCCTTTATTTTATTATAAATATGTGGGATACAAGTCAGGATTAGGTACATAAGTAGTCTATGTGCAGGTGAAGTTTGGGCCTCCTACTGGTCCTCACTTGACCTGGTTTAAGACCAGGTACCCTTAGAGATATTATGTGCACCTCCCCACACTCCCCTGGCAGTGTACCCACTACTGCTGATCTCTCTCTCTCGTAGTATTGTAATAAATGTTCAGGACAGCTGGGTGCAGTGGCTCAAGCCTATAATCCCAGCACTTTGGGAGGCTGAGGCAAGAGGATTGCCTGAGCCCACGGGTTCGAGACCAGCCTGGGCAATATGATGAGACCTCATCTCTACAATATATCAAAAAATAAGCCGGGCACGGCCTGTGGTTCCAGCTACTTGGAAGACTGAGGTGGAAGAATTGCTTGAGCTCAGCGGGTCGGTGCTGGGTTGGCTGTGAGTGAGCCACTGCACTTCAGCCTGGGTGATGATGGACTGAGACACCAACTAAAAAAAATGTTCAGGACACACTTAGAAGTGAGACCATGTGGTATCCAGTTCTTTGTTTCTGTGATAGATCAATGAGTATGAAAGACTCTGAATCCATCTAAGTTGCTGTGAAGTCCATAATTTTGTCCTTTTTTAATGACTGTGTAATATTTAACTGTGTATATGTACCACATTTTCTTTATGCAGTCCACTTTCTATGGGCAGCAAGGTTGGTTCTATGTTTTTGCTATTGTGAATAGTGCTGCAATAAACATATGAATGCAAATATCTTTTTGGTAGAATGATTTGAGTTCCTCTGGGTTATTCCCAGAAAGGAGATTGCTAGGTTGTTTGGAAGGGCAATTTCTAGTTTAAAAAAAAATCGTCACACTGTTTTCCATAGAGGTTGGACTAATTTGCACTCCCACCAACAATGTAGAAGCAATCCCTTTTCTCTGCACCTTCGCCAGCATCTGTTGGTTTTTGATTTTTAATTAGGTGTTATCTCAATGTAGTATTGATTTGCATTTATCTGATAATTAGTGAGGCTCAGCATTTTTTCATGTATCTGTTGGCAGCTTGTATGACTTCTTTTGAGAAGTGTTTATTCACATATTTTGCCCACTTTTTAATAGGGCTGTTTTCTTCCTTTAGGCTCATTTGAGTTCTTTGTAGATTCTGGATGTTAGGCCTTTGTCATATATACAGTTAGCAAATATTTTTTTCCCATACTGTGGGCTGTCTTCCTATGTTCTTGATGGTTTCTTTTGCTGTGTAGAAGGTTTTCAGTTTGCTAACTTGTCTATCCTATTTTTCTTGGCATATGATTTTGGGGCTATGATCAGGAATTGGTTGCCTATTTCAATGTGCATAAGGGTGTCTTTGGTGTTTTCTTCTATGATTCTTATAGTTTGAGGTTTTATGTTTAGGCTTTTTATCCATTTAGAGTTTTTTTGTGTGTATGGTGATAGGTATGAATCCTATTTCATTCTTCTGCATGTGGTCAGCCAGTTTTGCCAGCACCATTTACTGAATAAGGTCTCTTCTCCTCAGTTTTTATTATTTATGGTGTTGCCAAAGGTGAGTTGGTTGAGAGATCGAGTTTTTGCTTCTGTACTCTCTATTCTTTTCCATTGGTCTATATGCCTGTTCTTGTACCCGTACTGGGCTGTTTTGATTACTGTAGCCTTTTTGTAAAGCTTGAAGTCTGAAAGTGTGATACCTCCCACTCTGTTTTTATTTTTGAGGATTGCTTTGACCTTCATGCTCTTTTTTGTTTCCATAAGAATTTCTGTATTGTCGTTTCCAAATCTGAGAAGAATGATGTTAGTAATTTGATGGACATTGTGCTGAAATCTGTAGAATGTCTTGGGTAGAACATCTTGACAATACTGATTCTTCTAATCAACTAGCATGGAACATTTTTCTATTTGTTTGTGTCTTTTTGGAATTCTTTGAGCAGTGTCTTGTAGTTTTTGTTGTAAAGGTTTTTCAGTTCTCTGGTAAGGAAAATGGAAAAATATTTTAATTTTTGTGTGACTATTGTGAATGGGATTGTACTTTTTATTTGGTTCTCTGCCTGTTTATTGTTGGTGTATAGAAATACAACTATCTTTTGGGCATTGATTTTGTAACAAACACTTTTCCAAAGTCATTTATCAGTGCAAGAAATTTTTTGACAAATTCCCTTGAGGTTTCAAGGTATAGGATCATACCATCTGCAAAGAGGGGTAGCTTAACGTCCTCTTTTCTTGTTTGGGAACTCCTGATTTTCTTCTCTTGCCTGATTGCTCTAGCTAGGCCTTCCAACACTATGCTGTACAGGAGGGGTGAGAGTGGGCAACCTTGTCTTGTTCCTGTTTTCAGGGGAAATGTTTCCAAATTCTGTCCATTGAGCAATATGTTGACTGTGGGTTTATCATAGATGGCACTTATTATTTTGAGGAAAATTCCTTCTGTGTCTAGGTGCTCAAGGATTTTTATCAAGAAGGGATGCTGGATTTTGTTTAAAGCTTTTTCTGCATTAATGATATAGTTATGTGGTTACTGTTTTTACATCAAGTAATGTACTGAATTATTTATGGTCTTGTGAGTGTTGAACCATTCCTGCATCCTGGGAATGAAACATACTTGGTCATGGAAGATGATTCTTGAGATGTGTTGTTGGCTTTGATTTGCTAGAATCTTGTTGAGAATTTTTGCATCTACAGTCATCAAGGAGATTGGCCTGTAGTTCTCTTGCCTTGATGGGTTGTTACCAGGTTTGGGTATCAATGTGATGTTTGCTCTAAAATGATTTGGGGAAGAGTTCCATCTTTCTCAATTGCCCAGAATACTCTTGATAGAATTGGTATCAGCTCCTCTTTGTATGTTTTGTGGAGTTCAATTTGGAAGCCATCAGGCCCAGGTCTTTTCTCATGTGGGAAGCTTTCTTTTGGTCTTCAAGCTCTGAGAGTCTTTCCTCTGCTTGGTTAATTTGCTTTACATGTATGACAGCTTCTTATTTATTTCTTGGATGGAGTTTTTTATGCCCCAAATCTTTGTTATCATTTCTTTCATTGTTGCTTCTTGTCTTTCTGACTCTTGTTCATTTTTCCATCCACTTCCTGATCTCTGTTATATTTCTGGGACCAATGGTGAGTGATTTACAATGTTTGGGCTCTGAGTTTTGATTTTTTGAGCATTGTCTCTTTGGTACTCTGGGTGTTACCTGTGTTCTTCCATAGTTTTTTCCCTCATTTATGATACATCTCTTTCCTTTCTCTTTAATTCTGTTATTCAGTGGTAGTGGGATAAGTTTCCACTACTGTTGTTTTCTCAGCCCCCTATCCTTTCCTGAACGGAGCCTCTGAACTTGTTCTATTTTGAAACAGGGCGGGGAGTAGGAAGCTGTGATGTCTCTTTGTAGTTTTTAGCATCCAATATGAGGGAAGGTGGGGAGTGTGAATTCAGAAACTACTTGCAGGTCAAAATGTCACTGATTGGGGTGTGGGCCCCTGAGACACACTCTGCATTACCACACAATATGATGATTCATATTGTGTATCCCCTGGACATATGTGTATCCCCTGAGTCTAAGATAATGTAAAAGAAAAGAGGAGAACAGAAAAAAAGGAGAATGAAAGAAAGCAGACAACATCACAAAAACAAACAAATAAAACAAAGCAAAAAAGGGGGAAAACTGCAAAACAATACACACATTCATACACACGCACACAAAAAACCAAAAACAAAACAACAAAAAATAAAAAAGGGAAACTGCAAAACAAGCACACACACATTCACTAACACATTAAACAAAGAAAAATAACAGAAAAAAATGAAAACCAAGGAAGGAATACACACAGACACACACAAATACACAAATAAATGAAAGATGAAAAAGAAAGAGACCCTCAAAAAAGAAAACCAAAATGAAACAAAAGGGGAAAAACTGCAAAATTAACCTTCACACACACATTCACGCATACACATTACCTGGGGGAAAACAAAAAAAGAAAGAAAATATCCCCAACACACACACAACCCCCCCACACACGGAGGAGCGTGCGAGGGCATGCACACGCACAAAGAAAAAGAAAAAAATTCTGAGTGATGAGTACCCTCTTGTGGCAGATTCTGTAATTCTTCCTATCAACTGCTCACTGATAAACCTGCCAGGCTAGATTTCCTGTCTCCTGCTGCGTGTGATTGTGAGTTGGTGCAGGGGTCTCAGGATTGCCACTTGTTTCCACTCTGCCCAGTGCGAGGCCCATAGTGGGGAGAGGGATGTCAGTTCTCCACTCCTGCCCTCTCTCCATGTGGTCAGGGATATACCCTCCAAGGAGGGGATGCCGGGATTTCTCTTCCCCAGGTGCTGGTGGTGGGTGTGCCAGACAGGCTCATCCCACAGTAGGACTTCCTAGTGCTGCTGCTGTCTGGATTCCACCTAGGTTTGTCCCCCTCAGCTGCACCCTGACAGTGGGTCCGACATTTAGAGGATTGCTAGTGGGTGGAGGGTGTTGGGTCAGCCCAGCGTTCACTGCTGCCTTTCTCTGGCTGGGTCTTCCTCAACCTTTTCCGGTTGCACCCTTTGTCTCGCAGCTGGGTCAGGGTAGAACATAGGGCACCTGGGGCTCCACACTCACCTTGTCCCTTGGAAGCTTGTGCTTTTAGGATATTTCTTCTGGGCCCATGATCAACCCCAGAGTGACATGTAGCTCACCCGCCAATCTCAAGGAGCTGTTCTGTCGTTTGATGGTGGGCACCCCGGAGCACAGCTCTGCCCAGGTTTCAAGAAGCGCCTGTTTCAGCTTTTCTGGTGGGACTCAGCTTCTGGCTCCCTTGCTGTGCTTTCTCCATGGCTGCCAGTGGATGGCTAGGTGCTGTGGGTAGTGATGACAGGAGCTGGCTCCAAGTGGCAGTTGTTCCTAGCAACTTCTTTTTGAAGAGAGCTTTGTTAATTCTAGAAAATTGCAGTGACTGCTGCACCACGGGAATCACTGGGATCAGAACCAAGCAGCCATGGCACCACTGCTTCACCAGGAGAGCCCAGGTTACTTGCTCCCATATTTGCACTCAATAAGCCACTCACACACCCACTTGCACACAGACAAGTATGCAAATTAGTCCTTTCACTCTGTCACTCACACAGAGACTTGCACATTCTGACTGGCTCCACTACCACCTTTCCTTGACCCAGTACTTTTTTCTAAGACCAAATAATATCTGAGGAGTATGACTTTTTAAATTCATCCAACACTTGGTGGACATTGAGTTGTTTCCATTATTTGACTATTATAAATAATGCTGCTATGAACATTTGTGTATAAGTTTTTGTGTGGATATATGTCAAAGTGTATATAGGAGTGGAATTAATGGGTCCCATGAAAAGTCTATGTTGAATTTTTTAAGTAAGTGCCGGACAGTTTCCCACCCTATTACATTAGGAATACACAAGAGTTCCAATTTCTCCAAAATAGTTATTTTTCTCTTTTTTGGATTATAGCAATTATAGTGGTTTTGAAGTTGTAGCTCATTGTAAGTTTGATTTGAGTTTCTAAAATAACTAATAATGCTAGTGATAGTTAATTTTATGTGCCAACTTGACTGGGCTAAGAGATGCCCAGATAGCTGGTAAAACATTATTTCTGGTTGTTTTTGTGAGGATGCTTCTGGAGAGATTAGCTTTTGAAGCAGTGGCACACACCTGCAGTTCCACCTAATCAAGAGGGAGAAAAAGGAGAATCGTTTGATTCCAGCACTCAAGAGTCCTGTCGGGGCAAAACACCAAGACCCTGTGTAAAAAACTGTAGACTGAGTAGAGAAGATCTGTCTTACTAATGCAGGTGGGCTTCATGCAATCAGTCCAGCACCTGAATAGAACAGAAAGGCAGAGGAAGGGGTAAATTTGCTTCTGCTTGAGCTGGAACAGCCATCTTCTCCTGACCTCAGACACTGGCACTCCTGGTTCTCAGTCCTTGGAAATTGGACTGAATTATGCCACCAGAATTCCTGGTTCTCCTACTTCAGGTGGCAGATCATGGGAATCTGCAACCTCCATAATTGTATGAACCAATTCATATATATATATGTATATTTGTTTTGTTTTCTGTTCCTCCAGAGAACCCTTACTAATAAAAATGTGGCACATTTTAGTGTGTTTATTGGCTTCATATACTTATTAGCTTATTGACTTATTGATTTGGAGAAATGCTTATTCAATTTTTTTCCCATTTTGGAACTGGACTATTTGTCTTTATATTTTTTAGCTACAAGTGTTCTTTATATATTCTGGATAAGAGACTCTTACTGAATACATTTTCATAACTATTTCTCCTATTCTGTAGGTCATCTTTCCATTTAAATTTTTTCATGTACTTCTGACTTATGATGAATTTTATTTATTTTTCACTTGTTTCTACCCAAACAGCAGTCTTGATCCCTTTAATCTAACCACATGGAGACAGAGGGAGCTTCCTCAATGTAACTAATGTTCCCCCTCCCCTTATCTGCTCAAAACAGATATTTGTGATTTAGAACAGTGCTGCTTCTCATGCCTCATATGAAAAGAAAGCACCTGGAATTCTCATTAAATTCAGATTCTGTGCAGGGGGCCAGCCCCTGCAGAGAGATTTAGAGGATTGCTTGGGAGGTGTGGCAGCATCGGCAATTATTCTGGAGAAATAAAGAGAAAGAAAGAGACTGGACTCCTGTCTAGTGCAGAAGCCGATTCTCTAGGAGGGATAGACATTAAAAGAAAGAAAGAAAGAGACTGGACTCCTTTCTAGTGCAGAAGCCGTTTAATGGGACAAACCGTAAGCCTTTTATCCCAAATTTTCACAGGTTAAATCACAAGACTTTCACATGAACATAAAGCCAGGTGGGTGAAGGGCATCCCCCACCCATCAGGTGTTTCCTCAGGGATGAGGAAGGACAATCACAAAACTTTTACATGAACACAAAGCCAGGTGGATGAGGGGCGTCCCCACCCACCAGGCATTTCCTCAAGTATGAGGAAGGGCAACCCCAATTAAATCACAAGACTTTTACATGAACACAAAGCCAGGTGGGTGAGGGGCGTCCCCACCCACCAGGTGTTTTCTCAAGCATGAGGAAGGACGCCCAAAATTATCTCACTGTTCCTGATGCTTGGTTAATGTTCCTCAAAAGCAATACAATAATTCTAACATCATGATATTCTAATAATCAATAACTTTTAAAACTTATGCATACACAACACCTAATGACTAACTTAAATCCTAATTCCTTTCTATTCTAAGCTAATTCTAGCTACACCATAGAAACTCTTAATTATAGCTCAAACCAGTTCCTAAAGAATGTGGTCCAGTCCAAAGATCATGCTGGGCCGTTTCTAGGAACAATTGATTACAATCTCTTAACAAAATGGCTATTCTAAAATCCTATATATCTATCTTAACTTCTATAAAATTTCTAATTCCTAATCCTGATCATCAGCAATAAAGCTTCTAAAATAAAACCCAAATACAAACTGTAAATTGTATTAAAGCCAAAACCGCAATAGTAGAAAATGGGAACAAT
>JAPVLO010006874.1:0-11277 GCA_027257055.1 Cephalopachus bancanus | reverse complement strand
CTATCTAGAAAGTTAGTTGACTGCATATCTATCCAGTTAGTTGACTTGCTAACTGGCCGGTTAGTAGACTGCCTACCTAGCCGGTTAGTTGACTGAACACCTAGCTGTTTAGTTGACTGGCTTCCTAGCAGGTGAGTTGACTGGCTAGTTAGCCATTCAGTTGACTGGCTACCTAGCTGGTTATTTGACTGGCTAGTTAGCCTTTTAGTTGACTGGCTACCTAGCCAGTTAGTTGATTGGCTAGTTAGCCGATTAGTTGACTTGCTACCTAAGTTGTTAATTGACTGGCTAGTTAGACAGTTAGCTTACTGGCTACCTAGCCGGTTAGTTGACTGGCTATCCAGCCGGTTCGTTTACTGTCTACCTAGCCGGTTAGTTGACTGATTAGTTAGCCAATTAGCTGACTTGCTCCCTAGCAGGTTAGTTAACAGTCTACCTAGACGGTTAGTTGACTGCCTACTTAGCCAGTTAGATTACTGGCTAGTTAGCCGGTTAGATGACTGGCTACCTAGCCATTTAGTTGCGGGCTACCTTGCCAGTTAGTTGACTGGCTATTTAGCCGGTTAGTTGGCTGGCTACCTAGCTGCATAGTTGACTGGCTAGTTAGTTGGTTATTTGACTGGCTACATTGCCGGTTATTTGACTGTCTAGTTAGCCGGTTAGTTGACTGGCTACATAGCCTGTCTGTTCACTGGCTACCTAGCCCATTAGTTGACTGGCTAATTAGCCAGTTAATTGACTGGCTACCTAACTGGTTCGTTGGCTGGCTACCTAGCTGGTTAGTTCACTGGCTACCTAGCCAGTTAATTGAATGGCTACCTAGCCCGTTAGTTGATTGGCTAGGTACCCAGTTAGTTGACTGGCTATCTAGATGGTTAGTTCACTGGCTATCTAACCGGTTACTTGCTTGCCTGTCTAACGGGTTTGTTGACTGCCTTTCTAGCCGGTTAGTTGACTGGCTAGTTAGCCAGTTAGTTGACTGAGTATCTAGCCGGTTAGTTGACTGCATTTCTAGCCAGTTAGTGGACTGGCTATCTAGCCAGTTAGTTGACTGGCTATCTAACCAGTAAGTTAACTGCCTGTGTAGCTGGGTAGTTGAGTGGCTACATAGCCGGTTAGTTGACTGGCTACCTAGCCTGTTAGTTGACTGTCTAGTTAGCTGGTTACTTGACTGGCTACCTAGCCAGTTCGATGACTGGCTACCTAGCTGGTTTGTTGACTGGCTACCTAGCCGGTTAGATGACTGGCTACCTAGCCAGTTCATTGACTGGCTAGTTAGCCGGTTAGTTGACTGGCTAGTTAGCCGGTTAGTTGACTGAGAAATTAGATGGTTAGTTGACTGGTTAGTTAGCTGGTTAGCTGACTGGCTACCCAGCAGGTTAATTGACTGTCTACCAGCTGGTTAGTTGACTGGATAGTTAGGCGTTTAGCTGACTGGGTAGTTAGCTGGTTAGTTGACTTGTCAGTTAGCTGGTTAGTAGACAGACTAGTTAGCCGGTTAGTGGATTGGTTAGTTATCTGGTTAGTTGACTGGCTATCTAGCAGGTTAATTTACTGGCTATCTAGCCAGTTACTAGCTGGCTATTAGCCGTTAGTTGACTGGTTATCTAGCCTAGTTAGTTGACTTGCCTAGTTAGCTGGTTAGTTGACTGCCTAGCTAGCCGGTTAGTTGACTTGGTATCTAGCTGGTTAGTTGACTGCCTACCTAGCCGAGTTAGTTGACTGTATCCTAGCCATTACTTGACTGGCTATCTAGCGGTTAGTTGACTGGCTAGTTACTTGCTTGCGATTACGGTTAGTTGACTGGCTACTAGCTGGTTAGTTGACTGCACTAGTCGGTTAGTTGACTGGCTACCTAGCAGTTATTGATGGCTAGTTAGCCGATTATTTGACTGGCTACCTAGCTGTTAGTTGACTGCTAGTTAGCTGGTTTAGTTGACTGGCTACCTAGCCGGTTAGTTGACTGGCTACCCAGTCGGTTAGTTGACTGGCTACCTAGCTGGTTAGTTACTGGCTATTTAGCCATTTTGTTGCCTGGCTACTAGCCGGTTAGTTGACTGGCTAGTTAGACGGTTACTTGACTGGCTACCTAGCCGGTTAGTTGACTGGCTCCTAGCCGTTAGTTGAATGGCTACTAGTGGTTAGTTTGGCTTAGCCTTTTGACTGGCTACCTAGCCGGTAGTTGACTGGCTAGTTAGCAGGGTTAGTTGACTGGCTACTAGCCGGTTATTTGACTGGCTGTTAGGCGGTTAGTTGAATGGCTACCTAGCTGGTTAGTTGACTGGCTATGTAGCCAGTTAGTTGACTGGCTAGTTACGTTAGTTGACTGGCTATTAGCTTTTGACTGGTTAGTTAGCCGGTTAGTTGACTGCTACCTAGCCAGTTAGTTGACTGGCTACTTAGCTGGTTAGTTGACTGGCTATCCTATTGTGCTGTTAGTTGAGCTGACTGGCTAGTTAGCGGTTAGTTGACTGCCTAGTTAGCCAGTTAGTTGACTGGCTATCTAGCTGGTTAGTTGACTGCCTATGTAGCCAGTTAGTTGACTGGCTTATCTAGCCGGTTAGTTGACTGGCTATTATCCTGTTAGTTGACTGGCTACTAGCTGGTTATTGACTGACTAGTTTAGCAGTTAGTTGCCTAGCTACCTACTGGTTAGTTGACTGGCTATTTAGCCTGTTAGTTGACTGGCTACCTAGCCGTTAGTTGACTGGCTAATAGCCGGTTAGTTGAGTGGCTATCTAGCCTAATAGTTGACTGGCTAGTTAGCCAGTTAGTTGTCTGGCTACCTAGCTGGTTAGTTGACTGGCTATTAGCTGGTTAGTTGACTGGCTACCTAGCCGTTAGTTGACTGCCTAGTTAGCCAGTTAGTTGACTGGCTACTAGTGGTTAGTTGACTGGCTAGGTGGTTAGTTGACTGGCTACCTAGCCGGTGAGTTGACTGGCTACCTAGTCAGTTAGTTGACTGGCTACCTAGCCGGTTAGTTGACTGGCTACCTAGCCAGTTAATTGACTGGCTACCTAGCCAGTTAGTTGACTGGCTATTTACTGGTTAGTTTACTGGCTACCTCGCCGGTTACTTCACTGGCTGGTTAGCCAGTTAGTTGACTGACTAGTTAGACTGCTCGTTGACTGGCTAGTTAGCTGTTTAGTTTACTGGTTAGTTAGCTGGTTAGTTGACTGGCTACCTAAATTGATAGTTGACTGGCTAATTAGATGGTTAGTTTACTGGCTACTTAGCCGGTTAGTTGACTGGCTACCCATCCAGTTAGTTTACTGTCTACCTAACCGGTTAGTTGATTGGCTAGTTAGCTGGCTAGTTGACTGGCTAGTTAGGCGGTTAGTTGACTGACTATCTGACTGGTATAGTTGACTGGCTAGTTAGCCGGTTAGTTGACTGACTACATAGCCGGTTAGATGACTGGCTACTTAGCCAGTTAGTTGACTGGCAAGTTAGCCAGTTAGTTGACTTGCTACCTTGCCAGTTTGTTGACTGGCTAGATAGATGGTTAGTTGACTGGTTACCTAGCCGGTTAGTTGACTGGCAAGTTAGCCAGTTAGTTGACTGGCTACTAGCCAGTTCATTGACTGGTTACCTAGCCGGTTAGTTGACTGGCTACCTAGCCAGTGCATTGATTGACTACCTAGCCAGTTAGTTGACTGGCTACCTAGCCGGTTCATTGACTGGCTATTAACTGGTTAGTTGACTGGCTATCTAGCCAGTTCCTTGACTAGCTAAGCAGCCAGTTAGTTGACTGGCTAGTTAGCTGGATAGCTGACTGGCTATCTAGGCGCTTACTTGCCTGGCTCTATAGCCGGTTAGTTGACTGGCTATCTAGTGGTTACTGCTTGCCTGTGTATCCGGTTAGTTGACTATCTAGCCGTTAGTTGACAGGCTAGTTAACCAGTTAGTTGACTGGCTATCTAGCCATGTAGTTGACTGCCTATCTAGCCAGTTAGTTGTCTGGCTTTCTAGCCGGTTACTTGACTGGCTAGTTAGCCTGTTAGTTGACTGGCTATCTAGTCGGTTAATAGACTGGCTAATTTGCCAGTTACTTGACTGGCTGCCTAACTGATTAGTTGACTGGCTAGTTAGCCTGTTAGTTGACTGGCTACCTAGCCAGTTATTTGACTGGCTACATAGCCGATGTGTTGACTGGCTACCTAGCCTGTTAGTTGACTGGCTAGTTAGACGGTTAGTTGTCTGTCTACCTAGCCGGTTAATTGACTGGCTAGTTAACCGGTTAGTTGAAAGGCTACCTAGCCGGTTAGATGACTGCCTACTTAGCCAATTAGATGATTGGCTAGTTAGCCAGTTAGATGACTGGCTACCTAGCCGGTTAGCTGACTGCCTACCTTGCCAGTTAGGTGACTGGCTATTTAGCTGGTTAGTTGACTGACTACCTATCCAGTTAGTTGACTGGCTAGTTAGCCGGTTATTTGACTGGCTACATTACCAGTTAGTTGACTGTCTATTTAGCCGGTTAGTTGACTGGCTACATAGCCTGTCTGTTGACTGGCTACCTAGCCTGTTATTTGACTGGCTATGTGGCCAGTTAATTGACTGGCTGACTAGCTGGTTCATTGACTGGCTACCTAGCCGGTTAGTTGACTGGCTACCTAGCCGGTTAATTGACTGGCTACGTAGAGTGTTAGTTGACTGGCTAGTTAGCCAGTTAGTTGCTTGCCTGTCTAACCAGTTAGTTGACTGCCTATCTAGCTGGTTAGTTGACTGGCTAGTTAGTCGGTTATTTGACTGGCTATCTAGCCAGTTAGTTTACTGACTATCTAACCAGTTAGTTGACTGCCTGTGTAGCCAGGTAGTTGACTGGCTACATAGCCAGTTAGTTGACTGGCTAGTATCCGATTAGTTGACTTGTTAGTTAGCCGTTTAGTTGACTGGCTAGTTAGCCAGTTAGTTGCCTGGTTATTTAGCCGGTTATTTGACTGTCTATTTAGCCAGTTAGTTGACTGGCTGCCTAGCCGGTGAGTTGACTGGCTACCTAGCCAGTTAGTTGACTGGCTATTTAGCCGGTTAGTTTACTGGCTACCTAGCCGGTTACTTGACTGGCTAGTTAGCCAGTTAGTTTACTGACTAGTTAGACTGTTCGTTGACTGGCTAGTTAGCTGTTTAGTTTACTGGGTAGTTAGCCGGTTAGTTGACTGGCTACCTAGCCTGTCAGTCGGCTGACTACTAAGCCGGTTAGTTGACTGATTAGTTAGCTGATTACCTGTCTTGCTACCTAGCAGGTTAGTTGACTGGCTACCTAGCTGGTTATTTTACTGGCTAATTAACCGATTAGTTGACTGGCTAACTAAATTGATAATTGACTGGCTAGTTAGACGGTTAGTTTACTGGCTACCCAGCCGGTGAGTTGTTTGGCTACCCATCCAGTTAGTTTACTGTCTACCTAACTGGTTAGTTGATTGGCTAGTTAGCTGGGTAGTTGACTGGCTAGTTAGTCGGTTAGTTGACTGGCTACCTGACTGGTTAGTTGACTGGCTAGTTAACCGGTTAGTTGACTGACTACATAGCCGGTTAGATGACTGGCTACCTAGCCGGTTAGTTGACTGGCTCCTTAGCCGGTTAGTTGACTTGCTACCTTGCCAGTTTGTTGACTGGCTAGATAGATGGTTAGTTGACTGGTTACCTAGCTGGTTAGTTGACTGGCAAGTTAGCCAGTTAGTTGACTGGCTACCTAGCCAGTTCATTGACTGGTTACCTAGACGGTTAGTTGACTGGCTACCTAGCCGGTGCATTGATTGGCTACCTAGCCAGTTAGTTGACTGGCTACCTAGCCGGTTCATTGACTGGCTATTAGCTGGTTAGTTGACTGGCTATCTAGCCAGTTCCTTGACTAGCTATCCAGCCTGTTAGTAGATTGGCTATTTAGCCAGTTAGTTGACTGGCTAGTTAGCCGGATAGCTGACTGGCTATCTAGGCGCTTACTTGCCTGGCTCTATAGCTGGTTAGTTGACTGGCTATCTAGCCGTTTACTTGCTTGCCTGTGTATCCGGTTAGTTGACTCTCTATCTAGCCGGTTAGTTGACAGGCTAGTTAACCAGTTAGTTGACTGGCTATCTAGCCGTGTAGTTGACTGCCTATCTAGCCAGTTAGTTGTCTGGCTTTCTAGCCGTTTACTTGACTGGCTAGTTAGCCTGTTAGTTGACTGGCTATCTAGTCGGTTAATAGACTGGCTAATTTGCCAGTTAGTTGACTGGCTACCTAACTGGTTAGTTGACTGGCTAGTTAGCCTGTTAGTTGACTGGCTACCTGGCCAGTTATTTGACTGGCTACATAGCCGATGTGTTGACTGGCTACCTAGCCTGTTAGTTGACTGGCTAGTTAGACGGTTAGATGTCTGTCTACCTAGCCGGTTAATTGACTGGCTAGTTAGCCGGTTAGTTGACAGGCTACCTAGCCGGTTAGATGACTGCCTACTTAGCCAGTTAGATGATTGGCTAGTTAGCCAGTTAGATGACTGGCTACCTAGCCAGTTAGCTGACTGCCTACCTTGCCAGTTAGTTGACTGGCTATTTAGCTGGTTAGTTGACTGACTACCTAGCCGGTTAGTTGACTGGCTAGTTAGCCGGTTATTTGACTGGCTACATTACCAGTTAGTTGACTGTCTATTTAGCCGGTTAGTTGACTGGCTACATAGCCTGTCTGTTGACTGGCTACCTAGCCTGTTATTTGACTGGCTATGTGGCCAGCTAATTGACTGGCTGACTAGCTGGTTCATTGACTGGTTACCTAGCCGGTTAGTTGACTGGCTACCTAGCTGGTTAATTGGCTGGCTACGTAGAGCGTTAGTTGACTGGGTAGTTAGCCAGTTAGTTGCTTGCCTGTCTAACCAGTTAGTTGACTGCCTATCTAACTGGTTAGTTGACTGGCTAGTTAGCCGGCTAGTTGACTGGCTATCTAGCTGGTTAGTTGACTGCTTTTCTAGCCAGTTATTTGACTGACTATCTAGCCAGTTAGTTTACTGACTATCTAACCAGTTAGTTGACTGCCTGTGTAGCCAGGTAGTTGACTGGCTACATAGCTGGTTAGTTGACTGGCTAGTATCCGATTAGTTGACTTGTTAGTTAGCCGTTTAGTTGACTGACTAGTTAGCCAGGTAGTTGCCTGGTTATTTAGTCGGTTAGTTGACTGCCTATATAGCTGGTTAGTTGACTGGCTATCTAGCCGGTTAGTTGACTGGCTAGTTAGCCGGTTAGTTGACTGACTATCTAGCCGAATAGGTGACTGGCTATCTGGCAGCTTAGTTGACTGGCTACCTAGCCAGTTTGTTGACTGGTTGGTTAGCCGGTTAGTTGACTGGCTATCTAGATTGTTAGTTGAGTGGCTATCCAGCCGGTTATTTGACTGGCTAGTTACCTGGTTAGTTGACTATCTAGCCGGTTAGTTGACTGGCTATCTAGCCAGTTATTTGACTGGCTAGTTAGCCGGTTAGTTGACTGCCTATCTAGACGGTTACTTGAATGGCTATCTAGCCTGTTAGTGGACTGGCTATTTAGCTGGTTATTTGACTGGCTAGTTAGCCGGATAGTTGATTGGCTATCTAAGTGGTTACTTGCCTGCCTATCTAGCCCATTATTTGACTAGCTATCTAGCCGTTTATTGCTTGCCTGTCTAGCCAGTTAGTTGACTCTCTATCTATCTGGCTACTTGACTGTCTAGTTAGCTGGTTAGTTAACTGGGATTCTAGCTGGTTAGTTGACTGCCTAACTAACCAGTTAGTTGACTGACTTTCTAGACGGTTATTTGACTGGCTAGTTAGCCTGTTAGTTGACTGGCTACTTAGCCGGTTCATTGACTGGCTAGTTTGCCAGTTAGTTGACTAGCTAACTAACTGGTTAGTTGACTGGCTAGTTAGCTGGTTAGTTGACTGGCTACCTAGCCTGTTAGTTGACTGTCTAGTTAACCGTTTTCTTGACTGGCTACCTAGCTTGATAGTTGACTGGCTAGTTAGCCAGTTAGGTCACTGGCTACCTAGCCGGTTAATTGACTGCCTACCTAGCCGGTTAGTTGACTGGCTAGTTAGCCGGTTAGTTGACTGGCTACCTAGACAGTTAGTTGACTGGCTAGTTAGATGGTTAGTTGACTGGCTACCTAGTCGGTTGGTTGACTGGCAAGTTAGCCAGTTAGTTGACTGGCTATCTAGCCGGTAAGTTGACTGGTATTTAGCCAGTCATTTGACTACCTACCTTGCCACTTAGTTGACTTCCTAGTTAGCCAGTTAGTTGACTGGCTACATAGCCGGTTAGTTGACTGGCTACCTAGCTTGTTAGTTGACTGATAGTTAGCCGTTTGTTGACTGTCTACCTAGCCGGTTAGTTGACTGGCTACCAAGCGTTCGTTGACTGGCTACCTAGCCAATTAGTTGACTGGTTAGTTAGCCGGTTAGTTGACTGGCTATCTAGCCGGTTAGTTGACTGGCTATCTAGGCAGTTAGTTGACTCGCTATCTAGCAGGTTAGTTGCCTGGCTATCTAGCCTTTAGTTGACTGGCTACCTACCAGATAAGTTGACTGGCTATCTATCCGTTTAGTTGACTGGCTATCTAGCCGGTTAGTTTACTGGCTATCTAGTCGGTTAGTTGACTGGCTAGTTAGACAGTTAGTTGACTGACTATCTAGTCGGTTATTTGACTGGCTATCTAGCCAGTTAGTTGACTGGGTGGTTAGCCAGTTAGTTGTCTGGCTATCTAGACAGTTACTTGCCTGGCTATCTAGCTGGTTAGTTGACTGGCTATCTAGCCGATTACTTGCTTGCCTGTCTAGCCGGTTAGTTGACTGCCTATCTAGCCTTTTAGTTGACTGACTAGTTAGCTGGTTAGTTGACTGGCTATATAGCTGGGTTGTTGACTGCATATATAGCCGGTTAGTTGACTGGCTATCTTGCCAGTTGGTTAACTGCCTATCTAGAGAGCCAGTTAGTTGACTGGCTGCCTAGCCCATTAGTTGACTGGGTAGTTAGTCAGTTACTTCACTGGCTACCTAGCCGGTTCGTTGACTGGCTTCCTAGCCAGTTAATTGACTGGCTACCTAGCCCGTTTGTTGACCTACTACCTAGCCGGTTAGATGACTGGCTACCTATACTGTTCATTGACTGCCTAGTTAGCCGTTTCGTTGACTTCCTAGTTAGCCAGTTCGTTGACTGGCTACCTAGCCGGTTAGTTGACTGGCTACCTTGCCGTTAGTTGACTGGCTACCTAGCCGGTTAGTTGACTGGCTAGTTAGCCACTTAGTTGACTGGCTACCTAGCCAGGTAGTTGACTGGCAAGTTAGCAGGTTAGTTGACTGGCTACCTAGGCGGTTAGTTGGAACCTGTTTTTACCTAGCCGGTTAGTTGACTGGCTACCTAGCCCGTTATTTGACTGACTAGTTAGCCGGTTAGTTGAATGGCTACCAAGCCTGTTCATTGACTGGCTACCTAGCCATTTAGTTGACTGGCTATATAGCCAGTGCGTTTACTGGCTAACTAGCCATTTAGTTGACTGGCTACATAACTGGTTCGTTGACTGGCTATTAGCCGGTTAGTTAACTGGCTAATTAGACTGTTCATTGACTGGCTAGTGAGCCGGTTAATCGACTGGTTGGTTAGGCAGTTAGTTGTCTAGATAGATAGACGGTTAGGTGACTGGCTAGATAGTCATTTAGTTGACTGGTTAGTTAGCCAGTTAGCTGACTGGCTACCTAGCTGATTCGTTGACTGTCTACCTAGCCGTTTAGTTGACTGGCTAGTTATCCGGTTAGTTGACTGGCTAGTTATCCGATTAGCTGACTTGTTATTTAGCCAGTTAATTGACAGCCTAGTTAGCCGCTTAGTTGCCTGGTTAGTTAGCCAGTTAGTTGAATGCCTATGTAGCCGGTTATGTGACTGGCTATCTAGCTGGTTAGTTGACTGGATAGTTAGCCGGTTAGTTGACTGCCTGTCTAGCAGGTTAGTTGACTGGCTACCTAGCCAGTTAGTTGACTGGTTGATTAGCCGGTTAGTTGACTGGCTATCTAGTCTGTTAGATGACTGGCTAGTTAGCTTGTTAGTTGAATGGCTATCTAGCAGGTTAGTTGACTGGCTATCTAGACGGTTACTTGAATGGCTATCTAGCCTGTTAGTGGTCTGGCTATTTAGCCGGTTATTTGACTGACTAGTTAGCCGGTTAGTTGACTGGCTATCTAGGCGGTTATTGCCTGGCTATCTAGCCTGTTAGTTGACTGGCTAACTAGCCGGTTACTTGATTGCCTGTCTAGCCGGTTAGTTGACTCAGAACCTATCCGGTTACTTGACTGGCTACTTAGACGGTTAGTTAACTGGGTATCTAGCCAGTTAGTTGACTGCCTATCTAGCCGGTTAGTAGACTGGCTTTCTAGCCAGTTATTTGACTGGCTAGTTAGCCTGTTAGCTGACTGGATACCTAGCCAATTATTTCACTGGCTAGTTTGCCAGTTAGCTGACTGGCTACCTAACTGGTTATTTGACTGGCTACTTAGCCGGTTAGTTGACTGTCTTACTAGACTGTTAGTTTACTGGCTAGTTAGCCGTGTTGTTGACTGGCTACCTAGCTTGATAGTTGACTGGCTAGTTAGCCAGTTAGTTCACTGGCTACCTTGCCGGTTAATTGACCGGCTACCTAGCCAGTTACTTGACTGGGTAGTTAGCCGGTTAGTTGACTGTCTACCAAGACGATTCTTTGACTGGCTATCTAGACAGTTAGTTGACTGGTTAGTTAGCCGGTTAGTTGACTGACTATCTAGCCTGGTAGTTGACTGGCTATCCAGTAGGGAAGTTGACTGGCTAGTTAACCGGTTAGTTGACTGGCTCCCTAGCCGGTTAGTTGACTGGCTATCTGGCCAGTTAGTTGACTGGCTAGTTAGTCGGTTAGTTGACTGGCTATCTAGACGGTTACTTGACTGGCTATCTAGCCTGTTGGTGGACTGGATATTTAGCCAGATATTTGACTGGCTAGTTAGCTGGATACTTGACTGGCTATCTAAGCGGTTACTTGCCTGGCTATCTAACCTGTTAGTTGACTGGCTATCTAGCCAGTTACTTGCTTGCCTGTCTAGCCAGTCAGTTGACTATCTAGCCGGTTATGAGACTGGCTAGTTAGCCGGTTAGTTAATGGGCTATCTAGCCGGTTAGTTGACTACCTATATAGCCGGTTATTTGACTGGCTTTCTAGCCGGTTATTTCAATGGCTTGTTAACCTGTTAGTTGACTGGCTACCTAGCCGGTTAATTGACTGGCTAATTTGCCAGTTAGTTGACTGGCTAC
>JAPVLO010006872.1:0-17762 GCA_027257055.1 Cephalopachus bancanus | reverse complement strand
AATATGATGTCTTTGTGAATCCTCTGGGTTAAGTTTTCTTTTCTGGGTATGTTATAATTTCAGAATCATGGCATACATGTGAGGATTACTTACACAGTTTTCTGGCAGGAAGGCAAGTTTTTTCCCTCTGAACAGAATAACAGAATATAACAGAAATGATCATGGTATCCAGTGGTTAGTTTTGTGTACATATGTCTCTTTCTCCCTTTCTGCTTAAATGAGTTCCCAGTCTCTTTTATCTCCATTCTTGTGCCCAGTGTTTAGGATACACTTGGGAGTGGGAACATGCAGTATTTATTTTTTTTGTTTCTGTAACAATTCATTTAAAATGAGATTCTCCAGCTGCATGGATATTGTTGAAAATGACATAATTTTGATCTTCCTTTACATTGAGGGTCTAGTACTCCATCAAGAATATATACCGCTTTTATTATTGAGTTGTGGTCTCGTTCGGTCCCCAAGCTGGGGTGCACTGGCACACTCAGGGCCACTCAGCATCAACCGCCTGGGCTCCGATGACACTTCTACCTCAGCCTTCCAAATAGCCAGTGCTACAGGCACACGCTACCACGCCCAGGTAATTTCTAATTTATTTTGGAGTTGAGCTCTCACCACGTGCCTGGGCTGATCTTAAACCTGCAAGCGCAGGCAATCCAACTCCCTTGGCCTTCCAAAGTGCTGGGATTACAGGATGACACACTGAGCCCTGTCCCACATGTTCTTTATTCAGTCTACCAAAGTATGCTGATGGTTCGGTTCCATGATTCTGTTCTCGTGAAGTGTGATAGGTTCATTTTCTCACAGAATGGCATGGTCACTTGATGAAAAGCACATATATGCCCAGATGTTTCTGGTCCATTCACAAAACCTAAGTGTTGCGAGATATCACGTAGTTCAATGTGGCTAACCTCTAACTTGGATTCAACCAATGGTTTTTTAAGTCATCAATCAAAGAATCTTGTGCATTTCACAGTATAATCTAATCTTTACACTCTCTTCTTTTACATAATTGCAGGGGCCACCAACTGCGGAGGAAAGTGGTACGGTCCCTGAAAATTCTTTTTTTTTTTTTTTTCGAGTTGTAGTCTCACTCTGTCTTGGAGACTGGAGTGTCGGCTACTGGCCACCCCAACCTCGACCTGCTGGGCTCCAGCGATCCATCACCCTCAGCCTTCCAAGTAGCTGAAATTACAGGCGGGCGCTACCAAGCCCTGATAATTTGTGGTTTATTGTAGAGATGAGGTCTCGCCAAGTTCCTCAGGTGGGTCACAAATCTGCGGACTCAGGCAATCCACTCACCTCAGCTTCTGAAAGGCGCAGGATTACAGGCTGTGCCACCGAGCCCAAACTGAAATTTCTCACTGGCTGAGACAAAGAAGCACTGGCTTTAGTGTATGTCAGATGATTTAGGTTTCTATTTAGAAGAAACATTGGGGTTCCCCGAGAGAAAGTCATTTTGTAAGGACACATCTGTGACCAGAGAGTACCGTATGAATGACACCCAATATGTCACTAAAGTGCTTATTTTAAATTCTTTTGCAACTGTATGGCTCTCTTATAATTCTTTGCTTATAGATTTATACCACAGAGAGGTTTGGAGAGGATTTCCCATCCAGGAACCCTTAACAGACCCACGTCACTCTAAGTCGTTTCTGACCCTTCTTGACCCAGGGCTCCAGAAGGGCCCTGGGCTGAGAGGGCTGGGGCACTGAGCCCAGGACTCAAGGAGGGCTCTGGGGTGAGAAGGCCAGAGCTCTGTGCCCAAAGTTACAGAGGGGCCCCATGGTATCAGGGCTTAAGCTCTCTGCCCGGGGCTACTGGAGGGGCCCTATGTTAGATGGCTGCACCCCTTCTGGGCCCAGGGGTCCGGGAGGCCCTGGGGTGAGAGGACTGTGGCTTTTCTTGGCCCAGGGATCCCAGAAGGCCCAGGTTGAGAGGGCCATTACTCTGGGCCCTGGTCTCCAGGAGGGCCCTGTGGTGAGTTGGCCACGGCCCTTCTAAGCCCGGCACTCCAGGAAGGCCCCAGGTTGAGAGTGCCAGGGCCCTTTTGGACCTAGGACTACAAGAGGGCCCAGGGGTGAGAGGGCTGGGGCTCTGGACCTGGGTTCAATTAGGGTCACAGGGTGGTAGGGCCGGGGTCCTTCTGGGACCGGGGTTCCAGGAGTTACCCAATGAGAGAGTTGGGTACCTTCTGGACACTGCTCAAGGATGGCCCCGGGGCGAGAGGGCCGGGGCTCAGGTACCAGGACTCAAGGAGGACCCAGTGGTGAGAGGGCCTAGGCTCTGTAACTGGGGCTCCCCAAGGGCACTGGGGTGAGATCATCAGGGCCCTGGGCCCAGGGTTCCAGGAGGGCCCCGGAATCAGATGGCTGGGACTCTGGGCCCTGGCGTAAGGAAAGTCCCAGGGTGGGAAGGCCAGGGCTCTGGTCCCGGGGCTCCAGTTCGGCCCCTGGGTGAGAGGGCTTCGGGGCAATAGGCTGGGGCCCTTCTGAAGCCATGGGGCTCCAGGTGGTCCCCGGGGTGAGAGGGCCGGTGCCCTTCAGGGTCTCGGAGGTTCAGGAGGGTCCCGGGGCTTCAGGAGGGCCCTGGAGCAAGAGGGCTGGGTCCATTCTGCTCCTGGGTCTTTAGGTGGGCCCTGGGCTCAGTCCTTTCACCCTGGCACCCTCCTGGATCCCCATGCCTAGGAGAGCAAAGGCCCTCTCACACTGGGTCCTTCTGTAAGAACCGAGCACAGAGAATCGGCCCACTCTTCTTGGTGTGCTCATAGAGCCCTGGGACCATAGTCCAGGCCCTCTCACCTTGGGGCCCTCCTTCAGTACCAGGACCAGTGCCCCAGTTTTCCCACCTTGTGGCCCTCCTGATGCCCCGTGCACAGAGCCCTGGCCCTTCACCATAAGGCATTCCTGGAGGCCCGGTACCAGAACCCCGGCCATGTCACCCCAGGACTTCATTGGAGCCCCGGTCCCAGAAGAAACCCAGCCCTTTCAACCCAGGGCCCTCCAGGGTCCCCGAACACCAAAGCACCCCAAGCATCTCACCCCAGTTACCTCCTGAAGCCCCAGGCCCTAAAGGGCACTAGCCCTCTCTTCACGGGTGCCTACCGGAGCCTTGGGTCCATAAGGACTCCGGCCCTCTCACCTCAGGGCCCTTCTGGTGCCCCGGGTCCTGGAGGGTCCCAGCCCTTGGAGACCCAGGACCAGTAAGGCTCTGGCCATTTCACCCAGGGGCCCAGCAGGAGCCCTGGGCACAGAGACTGAGCCCTCCTATCTCAGGTCCCTCATGCAGCCACAGGCCCAAAGGCCCAGACTTCCCATTCCAGGACACACCAGGAGCCCTGGCTCAGAGTCCCAACCCAGATCCCCAGCCCTCTCACCATGGGGCCCTCCTGGAGTGGCAGGACCAGAACCCCAGCACTCTCACTACAGGGCCCTCCTGGAAGCCCAGACCCAGAGCCCCAGTGTTCTCACCCTGGGATCTCTCTGGAGCCCTGGGCCCAGAACCTAGGCCCTCTCACCACAGGGTTCTACTGGAGCCCCGGTACAAGAACCCTGGCCGTCTCACCCTGGAGCCCTGCTGGCCCGGGCCCAGAAGGGCCCTAGCCCTCTCGCCCCAGCTCCCTCTTGGAGCCACAGGCCCAGAAAGGCCCTGGCCCTCTCACCCCCAGCCCCTCCTGGAACCTGGGCCCAGAAGGGCCCCAGCAGTCTCACCTCGGGCCCCTGTGGTAGCCCCATGCACAGAGCCCCAGCCCTCTCACCATGGGGTCATCCTGGAGCTTTGGGCACAGAACCCTGGCCCTTTCACCCTGAGGCCATCCTGCAGCCCTGGGCCCAGAGGCCCGACCCTCTCACACCAGGGCCCTCTTGGAGTTCCAGGCCAAGAGTCCAGGCGCTATCACCCCAGGACCCTCCTGGAGACCCAGGTCCAGAAAAGATGTGGCTCTCTCACCCTGGGGCCTTGTGGGAGCCCCGGGAATAGAGACCCAGCCCTCTCAACCCAAAGACCTCCTGTAGCCTTGGACACAGATCCCTGGCCCTCTCAGTCTTTGGTCTTCCCAAAGTCCCGGACCTCGAACACTGGGGCTCTCCTTGAGCCCCAGGCCCAGAAGGGCCTCAGTCTCTCACCCCAAGGCCCTCCTGAAGCGCTGGGATCAGAAAGGGCCCAGGTTTTACGCCTCGGGGTCCCCATGGAGCCCCAAGCCCAGAAGGAACCTGACCCTCTCACCCTGGCCCATCCTGAAGCACTGGTCCCAGAACTGCCTGGGCCCTCACTCCCCAGGGCCCTCTTGGAGCCCTGGGCCCTGAAGGGTCCCAGTCCTCTCACACCGGAGCCCTTTGGAAGCCCCGTGCACAAAAATTTTTCCACTCACCTACAGGCCCTACTTGAGCCCCTGGCCCTGAGCTCCGGCCCTCTCACCTCAGGGCCATCCTGTAGCCCTGGACCCAGAGCCCTGGCCATCCTGTTCTGGTGCCCTACTGGAGCACCGGGCTCAGAAGTCTGGCATTCTCATCACATGGCCTTCCTTGAGCCCCACCCCAGAGCCCCAGTCTTCTCACCCCAGGGCCCTCCTGGAGCCCCATGCCTGGGTCCCTAGCCCTCTCATCCCTGTGCTTTCCTGGAGCCCTGGGCCCATAAGGGCCCCGGTCCTATCGCCTTTGGGCCCTTCTGGAGACCTGGGCACAGAAAACCATGACACTCTCACCCCGGCACCCTCCTGGAGCCCCACACCCAGTAGGGCACAGGCCCTCTCACCCTGGGGCCCTCTTATAGGACTGGGATCAGTGACCCAGTTTTCCCACACTGTGGCCCTCCTGAAGCCCTGGACCCTGAGCCCTGGCCATCTGACCCCGGGGCCCTTATGGAATTGCAGGCCCATGCCTTCAGTGCTCTCACCCTGGAGCCCTCCTGGAGCCCCGGGCCCACAGCTCAGGCCCTCTCACCATAAGGCACTAGAGCCCAGGTGCCAGAGCCCAGGCCGTCTAACCCCAGGGCTATTTTGGAGACCTGAGCCCAGAAGGACCCCAGCCCTCCCACTCCAGGGCCCTCCAGGGGCCCTGTGCACAGGAGGGCTCCAACCCGCTCACCCCAGGGACCTCTTGAAGCCCAGGGCCCAAAAGGGCCCTGAACCTCTCTCCCCAAGACCCTCCTGGAGCCTCGGGTCTAAAAGGGCCCTGGCCCTCTCACTCTGGGGACCTCCTGGGGACTCAAAACTAGAAGGGCCCTAGCCCTCTCATCCCAGGACCCTCCTGGAGACCCAGGCCCAGAAAGGCTCCAGCTCTCTCACCCCGGGGGCTTGCAGGAGCCCTGGGTACAGAGACCCAGCCCTTTCACATTAGGGCCCTCATGGAGCCGCAGGCCCAATGGCCCGGCCCTCTAATTCCAGAGCACACCAGGAGCCCCGGTTCAGAGCTCCGGCCCAGAGGCCCGGCCCTCTCGCCCAGGGGCCCTCCTGGAGGGATGGGGCCCAGAACCCCAGCCCCCTCACCCCAGTGCCCTCCTGGAAGCCAGGTCCCAGAGCCCCGGCCCTCTGATCCCAGGGCCTTCCTAGAGCCCTGAGCCCCGAATGGCCCCGGAACTCTCACCTTGGGGTCCTTCTGGATCCCCATGCCCAGAAAAGCCCTGGCCCTCTCACAACAGGTCCCTCCTGGAGCCCCAGGCCCAGAAGGGCCCCGGGAGTCACACACCGGGGCCATCCTGGAGCCCAGGGACAAAAAGGGCCCTGGCCTTCTCACGCCGAAGTCCTCCTAGAGCCCTGAGCCCAGAACCTTGGCCCTCTCACCCTGGGACCCTCCTGAAGGCCTGGTCCCAGAAGGGCCCCGGCCCTATCACCCCCATGACCCTCCTGAAGCTCCAGGCTCAGAGCCCTGGCCCTTTCACCCTGGGGCTTTCCTGGAACCTGGGGCCCAGAAGGGCCATGGCTCTCTCATCCTGGGGCCCTCCTTGAGCCCCAGGCTCAGAAAGGCCCTGGCCACCTCACCCCAGGGCCCTCCTGGAGGTCCACGCCCAGAAGCCTCAGACCCTCTCGCCCAAGGGCCCTCCTGGATCCCCAGGAACAGAGCCCAGCCCTCGCACCCAGATGCTCTCCTGGAGACCCTGGGCCCAGATCCCCGGCACTCTTACACCATTCCCTCCTATAGCCCCGGGACCAGAGCCACAGTTTTCCCACCCTGGGATTCTCATGAAACCCTGGGCACAGAGCCCCAGCCATATGACCCTGGGGTACTTCTGGAACCCCTGGCCCAGGGCCCCAGTGCTCTCACATTGAGGACCTTCCAGAGCCCCGGGCCCAGAGCCTAGGCCCTCTCACCACGGGATCCTCCTGGAACCCTGGACTGAGAAGGGACCTAGCCCTCTCACTCTGAAGACCTCCTGGAGCCCCGTGCCCAGAGTCCCGGGCCTCTCAATACAGGGATCTCCTGTAGCGCCGGGACCAGAGACCCAGCCTTCTCAACCAATGGTCCTCCTGCAGTCCCAGGGAAAAAATGCCAGTGCTCCCAACCTGGGGCCTTCCTGGAGCCCCGTGCCTAGAACCCCGGCCGTCTCACACTGAGTCCCTGCTGAGGCCTGGTACCAGAGCCCCAGCCCTCTCACCCCATGGCCCTCCTGGAGTCCCAGGCACAGAGACCAGGCCCTCTCATCCCAGGGCCCTCTAAGAGCCTCAGGCTCAGAAGGTCTCCTGCCCTCTTATCCTGGGGACCTCGGAACACAGGGCCCAGGAGGTCTCTGGCCCTCTCACCCTGGGGCCCTCCTGGAGCCCCAGGCCCATGAGGACCCTGGCCCTCTCACTTTCGGGCACTTCTGGAGCCCCGGGCCTGTAAGGGCCCTGGCCCTCTCTCCCCAGGTCCCTCTTGGAATTCCGGGCCCTTAAGCATCCTGGACTTCCCACCCCAGGTCCCTCCAGGAGCCCTGGGCCCAGGATATCCTCAGCCCTCTCACCCTGGGGCCCACCATGAGTACTGGAAACAGAAGGGCCACTACCATCTAACACTGGGGCTTCTTGGAGGCACTAGCCATGAAGGACCCCAGCTGTCTCATCCTGGGGCCTCCTGGAGTCCAACAGAGAATGAACCCAGTCCTCTCTCCCCAAGGCCATCCTGGAGCCCTGGGCAGAGAACTGCCCCGGCCCTCTCCCCCGAGGGCCCACCTGGAGCCATGGGCCAGGTGCCCCAGCCCTCTCAACTTGGGGCCCTCCTGGAGCCCCTGGTCAAGAAGCCTGGCCTACTCACCACAGAGCCCTCCTGGAGCCCCAGGCCCAGGGCCCTGGGCCTCTTACCCTGGGGCCCTACTGGAGCCCCAGGCCCAGGACCCTTCTGGAGACCCAGGCCCAGAAAGGCTCTGGCCCTCTCACCCAGGGGTCCTGTGGGAACCCCGAGCACAGAGACCCAGCCCTCTCACATCAGGGCCCTCATGGAGTCGTGGGCCCAAAGGCCTGGCCCTCTCATTCTGGGGCACACTAGGAGACCCGGCTCAGAGCCCTGGCGCAGAGCCCCAGCACTCTCACCCTGGGCCCTCCTCGAGTTGTGGGCCCAGAACCCCAGCCCCTCACCCTGGGACCCTCTTGGAAGCCCGGGCCCAGAGCCCCAGCCCTCTGATTCCAGGGACTTCCTGGAGCCCTGAGCACAGAAGGGGCCCGGAACTCTCACCTTGGGGCACACCTGGATCCATGTGCCCAGAAAATCCCCAGCCCTCTCACCCCAGGTCCCTCCTGGAGCCCCAGGCCCAGAACGGCCACAGTAATCACACCCCGGGTCCATCCTGGAGCCTGGGGATGAGATGGGCCCAGGCCATCTCATGCCATAGCCCTCTTGGAACCCCAAGCCCAGAACCTTGGCGCTCTCACATTGGGTACCTCCTGGAGCCCCTGGCTCAGATCCCTGGTCCTCTCACCCGAGGGCCCTCCTGGAGCACAGTGCCCAGAAGACTCATGGCTCTCTCACCCCGGGGCCCTCCTAGAACCCCAGGCCCAGAAGGGCCCTGGCCATCTCACCCCAGGGCCCTCCTGGAGGCCCAGGTCCACAAGGCTCAGGCCCTCTCACCCTGAGGCCCTCCTCGACCACCGGGCCCACGAGGGCCCCAGCCTTCTCTCCCAGAGGCCCTCCTGAAGCCCCGGGCCAAGATTGCTGGGTTTCTGACTCCGGGCCCCTGCTGGAGTCCCAGTACCAGAGCCCCAGCCCTCTCACCACAGAGCCCTCCTGGAGCCCCAAGCCCAGAGCACCAGCCCTCTCACCCTGGGGACCTCTTGGAGACCTGGGTCCAACGGCCCAGGCCCTCTCACCCTGGGGACCTCTTGGATCCCCAGGATCATAAGGGCCCTGGCCCTCTCACTTTGGGGCCCTCCTGGAACCCCGGGTCCAGAAGGCCCCAGCCCTCTCTCCCCAGGGACCTCTTGGAGTTCCGGGCCCTGAACTTCCCACCCCAGGTCCCTTCAGAAGCCCTGGGTCCAAGAGATCCCCAGTCCTCTCACCACAGGGCCCACCACAAGTCCTGGACACAGAAGGCCCCTGACCCTCTAACACCGGGGCCTCTTGAAGCCCCTAGCCACAAAGGACATAGCCATTTCACCCCAGGACCCTCCTGAAGCCCCAGGGCCAGAGCCCCAGCACTCCCCTCTGAGACACTGTGGGAGCCCAGGCCCAGAAGTACACCAGCCCTCTCATGCCAGGGCCCTCCTGGTGCCCCGGCCCAGAAGGGCCTCAGCCCTCTCACCCCTAGCCCCTACTGAATCTTCGAGACCAGAAACCCCTGGGCCCAAAGGAGCACTGGCCTTCTTACCCCGGGGCCCTCCGGAAGCCCTGGGCAGACATTCCCAGCCCTCTTACCATGGGGCCTTCCGGGAGCTCTGGGCCCAGCATGGACCGGCCTTGTCTCCACGGGGCCCTCTGTTGCCCCAGTCCGAGAGCGTCGGCCCTCTCATCCTGCCACCCTCCGACCCTGGGGTCCTCCTGGAGGCCAGGGCCCAGAGCCCAAGCCCTCTCACCTCAGGACCCTCCTTAAGTTTTGTGTACAATGCCCCGACCCTCTAATCTTGGGCCTCTCGGGCCTCTCCTGGAAACCTGGTCTCAGAAGGGCCCTGGTCAACACACCCCGTGGACCTCCTGGATCCCCAGGCCCAGAAGGGCCCCATGCCTCTCATCCGGGTCCCTCCTGAAGCCAAAGTCCAAGAGAGTTTCCGGAACTCACACCCAGGGTTTTTCCAGGAGCCCAAGGCCGAGAAGGGCCCCAGCCTTTTCACCCTGAAGTCCTCCTGGAGCCTTGGACACAGAGCCACAGCCTTCTCATTCGTGGGCCTTCCCAGAGCACTGGGACTTGAACACTGGGGCCCTCCTGGGGCCCCAGGCCCAGAAGGGCCTCAACCTTCTCACCCCAAGACCCTCTTGAAGCACCAGGATCAGAAAGACCCTGCGCTTCTCGCTTTGGGGGCCCATAGAGCCTCGAGCCCAGAGGGGCCCGGCCCTTTAACCCAGGCCCATCCTGGAGCACCGGTCCCAGATGTGCTCAAGCCTTCACTCCCCGGGGCCCTCCTGGAGCCCCGGGTGCTGAAGAGACCCAGCCCTCTCATCCCAGAGCCCTCTGGAAGCCCTAGGCACAGAACTTTTTACATTCACTTAAAGGGTCTGCTGGAGCCCAGGGCCATCCTGTAGCCCTGGGACCAGAGTGCCAGTCATCTCATTCTGGGGTCCTAATGGAGCACCTAGCCCAGAAGCATGGGACTGTCATCACCTGGCCCTCCTGGAGCCCGGCCACAGAGCCCCAGCCTTCTCACCCCAGGGCCCTCCTGGAGTGCTGGGCCCAGAACCCCGGCCCTCTCACTTGGGGACCTCCTGAAGCCCAATGCCCAGAGCCACGGCTCTCTCATCTCTGGGACTTCCTGGAGCCCTGGGCCCAGAAGGACCCTGGACCTATCACCTTTGGGCCCTTCTAAAGCTCTGGGCACAGAAGGGCCAAGGCCCTCTCACCCTTGCACCCTCCTGGAGCCCCAAGCCCAGAAGGGCACCGGCACTCTCACTCTTGAGCCCTCTGAAAGCCCCAAGCACATAGATTGGCCCACTCACCTCGGGGCCCTTCTGGAGCCCCAAGTCCAGAGTTCTGGCCCTCTCACCCTGAGGCACTCCTGTAGAACCGGGACCAGTGCCCCAGTTTTCCCACCCTGTGGCCCTCCTGAAGCCCCGGGTCCAGAGCCCTGGCAATCTGACCCCAGGTCTCTCCTGGAAACCCAGGCCCAGGGCCGGGTGATCTCACCCAGAGTCCTTTCTGGAGCAACGGGCCCAGAGCCTAGGCTCTCTCACCAAAGGGTTCTACTGGAGCCCTAGTACCAGAGCCCTGGTCCTCTGACACTGGGGTCCTCTGACACTCCTCCTGCATCTGAGAGGCTCCCAGGGCTCCGGGAAGGCCCAGGGATGAGAGGGGCTGGCTCTGGGCCTGGGGATCCAGGAGGGCCCCAGGGGGAGAGGATCTATCCTCTGGGCCCAGGGCTCAAGGTGGGCCCTGGGGTTAGAGTGCCAGAGCCCTGTGCCAGAAGCACCAGGAGGGCCCTATGGTGAGAGGGCTGGGGCTCTCTGTCCATGGCTACTGGAGGTGCCCAAGGTGAGAGGGCTGGGCCTTCCTGGGCTCAGGACTCCAGGAGGGCCTGGGTATGAGAGGACTGTGGCTCTTCTTGGCCCAGGTCTCCAAGAGGGCCCCGGGTTGAGAGGGCCGGTGCTCTGGGTCCTGGGCTCCAGGAGGTTCATGAGGTGTGTTGGCTATGGCCCTTCTAAGCCCAGGACTCCAGGACAGACCTGGGGTGAGAGTGCCAGGGCCCTTCTGGAACCAGGGCTATAAGAGGATTCAGGGGTGAGAGGGCTGTGGCTCTCGGCCCGGGTTTAAGTAGGGTCATGGGGTGGTAGGGCTGGCGCCCTTCTGCGCCCAGGGTTCCAGGAGGGCCCTGTGGTCAAATGGCCGTGTCTCTGGGTCCATGGCTTCAGAAGAGGCCCAGGGTGAGAAGACCAGGGCTCTGGTCCTGGGGCTCGAGGAGGGCCCCGGGGTAAGAGGGCTTCGAGGTGATAGGGCCAGGGCCCTCCTGGAGCTGGGGGGCTACAGGCATTTCCCGGGGGGAGAGGGCCGGTGCCCTCCAGAGACTTGGGGTTTCAGGATGGTCCCAGGGCATGAGGGCTAGCACCCTCTTGGTCCCCAGGACCTCAGGATGGCCCTGGGGTGAGAGGACCAGAACCGTTCTGTACCCAGGTCTTCAGGAGGGCCCTGGGCTTAGAGGGCCAGGACTCTGAGCCCAGAACTCCAAGAGGGCCCTGGCGTGAGAGGGTCAGGCCTCTGGGACCAGGGCTCCAGGAGGGCCATGGGGTGACAGGGCCAGAGCTCTGTGCCCGAAGCTCTAGGAGGGCCCCATGGTGAAAGGACAGGGCTCTGTGCCTGGGGCTAGCGGAGGGGCCCGAGTGAGAGTGCTGGGGCCCTACTGGGCCCAGGGCTCCAGGAGGGCCTGGTGGTGATAGGGGCGGGGCTCCAGGAGATCACTGGGGTGAGAGGGCTGGGTCACTGGTACTGGGGATCCAGGAGAACTCTGTGGTGAAAGGGCCTGGGCTCTGGGCCTGGGGCTTCAGATGGGCCCCATGATGAGATCACTAGGGCCCTAGGCCTGGAGTCCAGGAGGGCCCCAGGGACAGATGGCCAAACTCTGGTGCTGGTGCTTCAAGAAAGCCACAGGGTGGGAAGACCGGTGCTCTGGTCTAGGACTCCAGGAGGGCCCCACGGTTCAAGGGCCAGGACTCTGGGCCCGGAGCTGCAGGAGGTCTCCAAGGTGAGAGAGAGGGGTCTCTTCTGGACCTAGGGCAACATGAGGGCCTACAGGTGAGAGGGTGGGTATTCTGGGCCCAGGGCTCCAGGTGGCCCCAGGGTCATAGTGCCCATTCCCTGGGCTGGGGCTCCAGGAGGGCCCTGTGGTGAGAAGTCCGGGCTTTGGGGCCTGGGGCTCCAGTAGTTCCCCAGGGTGAGAGGGCCAGGGCTCTGGGCACAGAGCTCCAGGAGGACCCTGGGGTGAGAGGGCTAAGGTTCAATTCCCAGGGTTCCAGGAGGGCACTAGGGTGAGGGGTCCGGGGCCCATCTCACCCCGGGGCTTCAGGATGGCCCCGCGGAGGGAGGGCTGGGGCCCTTCTTGGTCTGGGGCTCCCGGAAGACCCCTGGGTGACAAGGAAAAGGCAATTCTGGGCCCAGGGCAAAGGAGGGTCCTGCAGTGAGAGGGCCAGGGCCCTTCTGGGCCCAGGATCTCCAGGAGGGCTCTGGATTGAGATCACTGGGGCCCGGGTTTCCAGGAGGGCATCGTGGTCAGATGGCCAGGTCTCTGGGCCAATGGTTTCAAGAGAGGGTGGGAAGGCCAGGGCTCTGGTCCTGGGGCTCCAGGAAGGCCCCCGGGTGATAGGGCCCCAAGGCAAAAGGGCAGGGCCTTCATGGAGCCACGGGGCTCCAGGTTGTCCCTGGGGTGAGTGGGCTGGTGCTCTCCAGGGCTCCAGGTTTCAGTAGGACCCCAGGGTAAGATGGCTGGTATCCTGCTGGGTCTGGGACTTCAGGAGGGCACCGGGGCAAGAGGGCCCAGACCCTTCTGGACCCAGGGCTCCAGAAGGACCCTGGGCTGAGAGGGCTGGGGCACTGAGCCCAGGGCTCAAGGAAGGCTCTTGGGTGAGAAGGCCAGAGCTCTGTGCCCAAAGTTCCATGAGGGCCCCATGGTATCAGGGCTGAAGCTCTCTGCCCGGGGCTACTGGAGGAGCCCTATGTTAGATGGCTGCACCCCTTCTGGGCCCATGGGTCCTGAGAGGACTGTGGCTTTTTTTGGCCCAGGGCTCCTAGAGGGCCCAGGTTGAGAGGGTCATTGCTCTGGGCCCTGGTCTCCAGGAGGACCCTGGGGTGAGTTGGCCACGGCCCTTCTAAGCCTGGCACTCCAGGAAGGCCCCAGGGTGAGAGTGCCAGGGCCCTTCCAGACCCAGGACTACAAGAGGGCCCAGGGGTGAGAGGGCTGGGGCTCTGGACCTGGGTTCAATTAGGGCCACAGGGTGGTAGGGCCGGGGTCCTTCTGGAAGCGGGGTTCCAGGAGTTACCCAATGAGAGAGAGCTGGGTATCTTCTGGACACTGCTCAAGGATGGCCCCAGGGCGAGAGGACCGGGGCTCAGGTACCAGGACTCCAGGAGGACCCAGTGGTGAGAGGGCCTAGGCTCTGTGGCTGGACTCCCGAAAGGCACTGGAGTGAGATCATCAGGGCCCTGGGCCCAGGGTTCCAGGAGGGCCCCAGAGTCAGATGGCTGGGACTCTGGGCCCTGGCGTAAGGAAAGGCCCAGGGTGGGAAGGCCAGGGCTCTGGTCCCGGGGCTCCAGTACAGCCCCTGGGCGAGAGGGCTTTGGGGCAATAGGCTGGGGCCCTTCTGAAGCCATGGGGCTCCAGGTGGTCCCCGGGGTGAGAGGGCCGGTGCCCTTCAGGGTCTCGGGGGTTCAGGAGGGTCCCAGGGCTTCAGGAGGGCCCTGGAGCAAGAGAGCCGGGTCCATTCTGTTCCTGGGTCTTCAGGGGGGCCCTGGGCTCAGCCCTCTCATCCTGGCACCCTCCTGGAGCCCCGTGCCTAGAAGGGCAAAGGCCCTCTCACACTGGGTCCCTCTGTAAGAACCGAGCACAGAGAATCAGCCCACTCTCCTTGGAGCGCTCATGTAGCCCTGGGACCAGATTTCAGACCCTCTCACCTTGGGGCCCTCCTTCAGAACGAGGACCAGTGCCCCAGTTTTCCCACCTTGTGGCCCTCCTGAAGCCCGGGGCTAACCATAAGGCATTCCTGGAGGCCCGGTACCAGAACCCCGGCCATGTCACCCCAGGGCTTCATTGGAGCCCTGGGCCCAGAAGAAAGCTAGCGCTTTCACCCCAGGGCCCTCCAGGGTCCCCGAACACTGAAGGGCCCCAAGCATCTCACCCCAATTACCTCCTGAAGCCCCAGGCCCTAAAGGGCCCTAGCCCTCTCTTCACGGGAGGCTCCTGGAGCCCTGGGTCCATAAGGACTCCAGCCCTCTCACCCCAGGGCCCTTCTGGTGCCCTGGGCCCTGGAGGGTCCCAGCCCTTGGAGACCCAGGACCAGTAAGGCTCCGGCCCTCTCACCCCGGGGCCCTGTGGGAGCCCTGGGCACAGAGACCCAGCCTTCCCACCTCAGGTCCCTCATGGAGCCACAGGCCCAAAGGCCCGGCCTTCTCCTTCCAGGGCACACCAGGAGCCCTGGCTCAGAGTCCCGACCCAGAGCCTCGGCCCTCTCACCATGGGGCCCTCCTGGAGTGGCAGGACCAGAACCGCAGCACTCTCACTGCAGGGCCCTCCTGGAAGCCCGGCCCCAGAGCCCCAGTGATCTCACCCTGGGATCCCTCTGGAGCCCTGGGCCCATAGCCTAGGCCCTCTCACCACAGGGTTCTACTGGAGCCCCGGTACAAGAACCCTGGCCCTCTCACCCTGGAGCCCTGCTGGCCCTTGGCCCAGAAGGGCCCTAGCCCTCTCGCCCCAGCTCCCTCTTGGAGCCACAGGCCCAGAAAGGCCCTGGCCCTCTCACCCCCAGCCCCTCCTGGAACCTGGGCCCAGAAGGGCCCCAGCAGTCTCACCTCAGCCCCCTGTGGTAGCCCAATGCACAGAGCCCCAGTCCTCTCACCATGGGGCCATCCTGGAGCTTCAGGTCAAAACCATGACCCTTTCACCCTGAGGCCCTCCTGCAGCCCTGGGCCTAGAGGCCCGACCCTCTCACACCAGGGCCCTCTTGGAGTTCCAGGCCAAGAGTCTAGGCGCTATCACCCCACGACCCTCCTGGAGACCCAGGCCCAGAAAAGATCTGGCCCTCTCACCTTGGAGCCCTGCGGGAGCCCCAGGCATAAAGACCCGGCCCTCTCAACCCAAAGACCTCCTGTAGCCTTGGACACAGATCCCTGGGCCTCTCAGTCTTTGGTCTTCCCAAAGTCCCGGGCCTTGAAAGTCCTCAATGAGAGCCCCAGGCCAGAAGGGCCTCAGTCTCTCACCCCCAGGCCCTCCTGAAGTGCTGGGATCAGAAACGACCTGGGTTTCACACCTCGGGGTCCCCATGGAGCCCCAAGCCCAGAAGGAACCTGGCCCTCTCACCCTGGCCAATCCTGGAGCACTGGTCCCAGAACTGCCCAGGCCCTCACTCCCCGGGGCCCTCTTGGAGCCCTGGGCCCTGAATGGTCCCGGTCCTCTCACACTGGAGCCCTTCGGAAGCCCCATGCACAAAAATTTTTCACTCACCTAAAGGCCCTTTTGAGACCCGGGCCCTGAGCTCCGGCCCTCTCACCTCAGGATCATCCTGTAGCCCTGGGCCCAGAGTCGCGGCCATCTCATTCTGGTGCCCTACTGGAACACCAGGCCCAGAAGTCTGGCACTCTCATCACGTGGCCTTCCTTAAGCCCCGCCCCAGAGCCCCAGCCTTCTCACCCCAGGGCCCTCCTGGAGCCCTATCCCCAGAGCACCAGCCCTCTCATCCCTGCGCCTTCCTGGAGTTCTGGGCCCATAAAGGCCCCGAACCTATCGCCTTTGGGCCCTTCTGGAGACCTGGGCACAGAAAACCATGACACTCTCACCCCGGCACCCTCCTGGAGCCCCACACCCAGAAGGGCACAGGCCCTCTCACCCTGGGGCCCTCTTATAGGACTGGGATCAGTGACCCAGTTTTCCCACACTGTGGCCCTCCTGAAGCCCTGGACCCTGAGCCCTGGCCATCTGACCCCGGGGCCCTTATGGAATCGCAGGCCCATGTCTTCAGTGCTCTCACCCTGGAGCCCTCCTGGAGCCCCGGGCCCACAGCCCAGGCCCTCTCACCATAAGGCACTAGAGCCGAGGTACCAGAGCCCAGGCCATCTAACCCCAGGGCTTTTTTGGAGAACTGAGCCCAGAAGGACCCCAGCCCTCTCACTCCAGGGCCCTCCAGGGGCCCTGTGCACAGAAGGGCTCCAACCTCCTCACCCCAGCGACCTCCTGAAGCCCAGGGCCCAAAAGGGTCCTGAACCTCTCTCCCCAGGACCCTCCTGGAGCCTCTGGTCTAAACGGACCCCAGCCCTCTCACTCTGGGACCTCCTGGGGACTCAGAACTAGAAGGGCCTTAGCCCTCTCACCCCAGGACCCTCCTGGAGACCCAGGCCCAGAAAGGCTCCAGCCCTCTCACCCCGGGGGCTTGCAGGAGCCCTGGGTACAGAGACCCAGCCCTTTCACATTAGGGCCCTCATGGAGCCATGGGCCCAATGGCCTGGCCCTCTCATTCCAGAGCACACCAGGAGCCCCAGTTCAGAGCTCTGGCCCAGAGGCCCGGCCCTCTCGTCCAGGGGCCCTCCTAGAGGGGTGGAGCCCAGAACCCCAGCCCCCTCACCCCAGTGCCCTCCTGGAAGCCAGGTCCCAGAGCCCTGGCCCTCTGATCCCAGGGCCTTCCTAGAACCCTGAGCCCCGAACGGCCCGGAAACTCTCACCTTGGGGCCCTTCTGGATCCCCATGCCCAGAAAAGCCTTGGCCCTCTCACAACAGGTCCCTCCTGGAGCCCCAGGCCCAGAAGGGCCCCGGGAGTCACACACCGGGGTCTCACTTTCTTGCCCAGGCTGGTCTTGAACTCCCGGTCTTAAGCAATCCTCCCAGCTCAGCCTCCCAAAGTTCTGGGAGGATAGGTATGATTCACCACATGTGGCTGAATTTTTAAAACAAGTTTTAAAAGGCAGTTTGTAGCTGGGGAGTCAAGAGAGAATCTGAGCATGGTCCTAGGGAAATGACTCAAAAATGACATGCCCCGATCTGTTACTATTTGAGAAGGCTGGGAAACACACTTCACATGGATTCTCCAATTAAATCCTCACCATAGGGTTAGTAACATCCCTGCTTTTTTGTAAGGAGGGCAAGTCTTGTGGACAAAGCCAGTGTCCAGTCAGGACTTGAGCTGAGACTTTGCTAACAGAAAAGGCACAGTTCTAGCCATGATCCTAGAGTAGACACCCCATCTGCAAAACTCGTTTGAGAAGATGGACAGATTCTGGAAAGGGGGTAGGAAAGAAGTCATCACATGGACTCACATACAGCTGTGTCCCTTCTCTTCCTGAAAGCCATCTTAAGCAGCAGGCAGCAACCATCAAGTCTGCGTTTTCAGTGATAGAGAAGTTCACTTCTTGGAGGAAGTTCACCGCCCGCCTTACAAAGGCTTCCTCCTGCATCTCAAACAGACAGTAAAACAGCCTCAAGGAATCCACCTGTCCCCGGAGGTGGAACTGCTGCTTGATCTGCACTGGTGGAACTGCCGTTTGATCTCTTGGAACAGCTGGAAGCCAAAAATGCATCCAGCTTTTGTTGTTCCTTTTCGTTCAAGAGGCCGGTGACAAAACAGCCCCCCCAGACCTAGTGTGCCTTCTTCACTTTCTTCAGGTAGGTGACAAGTAGTTCTATGCATCTGACGACTGGGTTGGTATGGTTGCGGTGGCTCCTTTGCAGATAGAACACGGCGACACAGAACTCCTGAACATACGTGTGGAGGAACAAGTATGAGCTCTCACACTAGGGAGTGCACTTCAGAAGCAGCTTTGTGCTAAGCAGTGTGGGGACATCTGCATCTCTGATCCCGTTTCTCCTGAGATCCTTGTCGCAGAACTCAAACATGTCGGTCCACATGCCCTTGGCAGTCAGGGAGCACAGGTCCTTGAGTTGGCCCTGTCTTCGCTGACTGGGCCCACGGGCCCCCTTGGGTGTGAAGAGGTTGAAGATGAATGAGGAATACAGGGAGGTGGTG
>JAPVLO010006871.1:0-13846 GCA_027257055.1 Cephalopachus bancanus | reverse complement strand
TGAAGGGAAAAGGAACAAAAACTTCCAAATTTCCTTTTTTAAAAAGTTACTTTTTAATCCCTATACCCCAAAGTTTTCCCCTTTTTTTGAGGGCGCCCATTTCATTTTTTCCCGGAAGCAAAAATGTTAACTCGTGATTTCCTGATCCCCCAAGCTATTTCTTAGAAGATGATTAAAAAAGTTTTCTTTGCCTTTTCCCATTCACCCCAAAATTTGTCCAAAAGGGGAAAGGGGCCAGTCATTGAAGGAATTTTTTTAAATTTTTTCCTTTTTGGACCCTGTTGGATATCGGGAATTGTACCTTTTTTGGCTTATTTTTCCGTTTCGGGACAATTGAAGGGACTCTGAAGTGGGGGGAGAAAACACTAACTCATCGCCTTGGTTAGGAGGTGGATAGCAGGTGCAAGTTTCTAAAAGGTGGGTGATAGAGTGAAAGCCAATGGGCAGGGCCAACCCAAGTGGGGTTTCCCAATTCACTTGAATGATGTTGAATAGGTAACAAAACAATGTTTTGTCTTTAGTTTTCTCAACCTAAAAAGGTGACAAGCATAAAGTTTTTATGAGTGCTTTGAGGGATAGTTTTAAATGTTGAAAAATTTTTCCTGGTTTCCCTTTCCCCCTTCAAGCCCCACCTTCCCCCCTGCATAATTTTGGGGCGGGAGGGGGGGGTATGACCTCTTAATACCTTGTTTTCAGGGATCGTTTTTTACCCCCAAATACTGGGAAAGGTTTTAAAGAATTTGTTTTTTTTTTTAAAGGGGTTCTACTTTGTTGCCCGGGTTGGGATCCTGGGTTCAACCACCCCCGGCTTCATTCCCAAATTGTGGCCCAAGGTAAAGCAGGGCCCTTTTTTTTTTTTTTTGAAAAGAAGTTTCTGGCTCTTTTAAAAAAATTAACCCAAAAAAAGCGGGGAAGGGCCCTTTCCGGGGTTTTGAGGACCTGTTCATGCCCCCGACTTGGGGACCCTGCGGGGAGGGGGGGTTAAGGGGAGTGTGGTCGGGCTAGGGGGGGGGGCTGACGGGACCCCTGGAGGGTAAGCCCAAGTTAGGGTTTCCCGACCCGCCCCTTACATGGGACATCAGTTTTAGAATTGCCCCAAGCCTTTTAACTCATTTTTCTTTTTTTTCCAAAACCCCTCGGGGCTCGGGCTCTTTTCACCCCGGACCACCACTCCCCTTTTTTACAACTTTTCAGAAAGCTCTAACCCCCGGGGCCCATGAAAAAGGTCCTCACCTTGGGGAATTGCCTTCTTGGAGTAGGGGTTTTCTTTTAAAAAAAGGAAGCAGAAAACCTTCCTTTTCAAAAAAAGGCCATGCTTTACCTGAAAAAACAATGGGGGAGGGACGTCCCTTGCGAGCCCCGGCACAAATGCCCAACTTCAAAAAAGGGGGGGGAAATTTTGTGAAAAAAACTTTGTCCAAAAATGAATTTTAAAAAGACTTTTTTTTTGAACCAGAGAAACCCTGTTTTAAAAAAAGATTTGAGGAAACCCTTCCGCAAAATTTTTTATGCAGAAGATGTGTTGAAGGGGAAGGAAGCCAGGGAAGATTTTCACTTTTAAAAACTATCCTCTCAAAGCACTCATAAAAACTGTTTATGCTTGTCACCTTTGGAGGTTGATGAAAAGCTAAAGACAAAGCATTGTTTTGTTACCTATTCAACATCTATTCAAGTGAATTGGAACCACAGGCTTGTTGAGTTGGCCATGCCTATTGCGATCTTTCAGCTCTATCACCCACCTTCTAGAAGCTTGCACCTGCTATCCACCATCCTAACCAAGGACTGATGAGTTAGTGTTGTCTCCCTCCACTTCAGATTTGTCCACTTCACATTGCTCCAGAGAACAAGGAAAGATGAAGTTCCAAGAGAAGGTACACAGTGTCCAAGACTGCAGTCAAGCTAAGCAGGGATCCAAAGTGCTAATAAAATTATCAAAGGAAAAGTTCACTTCTAATGACAGTGGCCAGAACCATTTCCCTGGAGAATTAGAGACAAAGGTTGTGGAGTGAATGGGAAATGAGCAAATGAAGACGTTTATAGTCGACTCTTCTAGGAGAAAGTGAGACTTGGGGGGCATCAGGGAAACTCACTGAGTTGAACATATTTAAATGCTTAGGGAGGAACCAGGAGAAATAGAGAGTGAACAGTGGGCTGCCGGCTGGCAAAAGGAGGGGCGGAGAAAGCTCTTGGACGGTAGTGAGGGCATTAAAGAAGCTGGAATCTTTGCTTAAAGAAAGAAGAGTTTGGCATAGATTTTGGAGTTCCTTTGCAGCCAGTGTGGCAAATGCCCCCAAGTGCCTCAGAAGAGGTTGTCAGGGTCATGGGATCCTCAGAGTTTCAAAGACCCAGATAGGAGGGGCCTTTGGGAAGAGGCCTGACGTGACTGAGATGGTGGTGGCGGCAAGGTTAGGACCTCAACGGGACAAGGCTGCTCACAATAGGCCTCGCTACCAGGTGGGGCTCTGGGCTTTCCTTTGGTATCATTTTCTGTTTTGCAGAAAGCAAGACAGCCCAGCACTCCAGCCTTTGAGATGTTTTTGCACCGTGATTCTGTCACCCAGTGCATTGGCCAACTGCCGAGTAAGACATATTGTCAAGGAACTCACCGTCTTGTGTGTGCAGAATGGGAATACTTTGAAATAACCATGCAGTTCATTCCGATTGGGGAAAGGCAAAAAGAGGATCAGAATGCAGAGATTACAGACACAGCATGTCATCTCAAGGCCAATGAGAGTACCTAAGGTCCCTGACAGAGAAATCTGGCAGATCTTCGCAGGAAGGGCAGGGGAGAGGAGACTGCCCGGAAAGCTGATGGGGCTGGAGAGCAGCCACAGAAAAGATAAGAAAAGCTCTTCTGAGGAAGCGTCTGCAGGTCTCGGTGCATTCTTGGTCTTCCAGTCTAGGCTCTCATCTTTATGGTTTGGTCATGTGACCAGAATTGGTCTCCTGTTCCAGGAAAGACTGTATTCCTTGGTTTTTTGTTTTTGCTTTTTTTTCTATCCTTCCTCCTTCCTTCCTCCCTCCTTTCCCTCCTTCCTTCCTTTTTTAAGAGCAATTCAGCCACTCGGGACTTGACACATAAACTGAGATGGTGATGGATGAAAAATAGAGCAGAAACATTGAATCAACAGGTGGAAGGAACCATCCTATTCCCAGAAGAAGTGTTCCACAAGCAGTATTGACTTCTTCTCCTAAAACTAACCTGGAGATTAAGAGACATCAGGGGGAGACTAGTGAGTCCAAGAAATGTTAGGGGAGACAGGAGGAAATTGGATCTCAGTTGGAGGAAAAGTGGAGAAATGGTTAGGCACGGGCCAAGGAAAGGATGTACTTTCTAGGTGAATCATATTCTCTCCCACTCCTCTGGCTGGAACATTGCCCACTGTTTTGCACAAGGCAGAAAAACAGCAGACTCCACCCAGTAGAAACAGAGGAGGGAGGAGAATAGTAGGACCAAGATGAAGTCAGGCTGGGTTGTAGTGAAGGCAAAAGAGACAGGTGACTGCTAAATCCGCCCTGATTGCTTTCCCTTCCCCCTCCCAACCTAGAGGACATCAGGGTCGGACAGTAACACTCAAGGGAAGAAGCAACTTAGAAAAGAGAAATGCCCAACTGGGAGATTGCGAGTGGCAGGGTCTCCTTGTCGGGGTGAGGAGGGACAATATGAGCTCAGATTGTCTTGCTAGAGAGGCTCTTTGCCCTGCATCGAGGCTATCCTTCCCCTAGTTCATTGACAGGGACATACTCACGACCCAGGATTCTACTTCTTCCCCTAAATTTCTGTCACTTGTCTAAGAGGCTGATGGTTTTAGGGAAATATAAACTGCCAGGGAAAATTATCAGGATGTCTCAAGAAAATAACTATTAGAGGAAAAGTTTTAACAAGTTGAAAAACTATGCTGGATGGGGTATAATTAATGTATCAAGTGGATATGAATTTAAAATAAATATAAGTATCTTCAGGGGAATGTTAGTTGTAAGTATGAAGCAGAAACAAGTAGTTATGAAGACCTTCTGTAAATACTGGTCTTAAAATTTATGGCAGCTGATATAAAGTACTCAACACATGGATTAGACAGTAGAATAAACTTACCTGAGAAAAAAATCAGTGAACTTGAAGATAGGGCTTAGAAAGGCTCCCAGAAGGACTAGGAAAGGATATATGGGAAGAAAACCCTAAGGGGTATGGAGAATAGAGGAAAAAGAAATGTTAAGATCCATGATAGAAGTTTCTGAAGAAAAGAAAAAGTGTAAAAAGGAAATATATATATATAAAGAATGACTTTTCCAGAAACTACCAATAAATATAAGACTCTAAATTGAAAGTGATCATAGAATGCTAGACAATGTGTGCAAAAATATCTAAAAATAATAAAACACTACTAGATACATCTATGGTGAAATGTAAGAATAGAGGGTGTCAGGAAGATGGAGGCTGAGCCAGACTATGCAAGTCCCGAAGTGAGTGAATGAGTGTATGGAAAATTTTGTGTGCCTGTTGGTGAGTGACTGGGCATGTGAGTGACTCAGTGAGGGTTCAGGAGCAAACAGCCAGGGGTCTCCTGGTTCAGCGGCTGGTGCCGCCGTTTCTCAGCATGGACCCTAGCAATTCCCGGGATGCAGAAGTCCAGCACCATTTTTTAAAAAATCAACAAAACTCTTCCTGGGAAGAAGATGTTGGGAGGATTGACTAATAGGGACTCGTGAGCAAGTAGCCTGGGCCCTCCTGGTGAAGCAACTGGTGCTGCAGTTCCTCTGCTTGGTCCCTAGCACTTCCCAGGTTGCAGAAGCCGAGCGCCATTTTAAAAAACTGACAAAAGTTTTCCTGCAAAGAAATGGAGGCAGGGAGAGACTACCAGCTCCAGGCTCTGCCTCACCACTTCAGTGCCTGGACTACCACCACAGAAGTCAAAAGAGGCAACCCGCCACCATCCTGAAAACAGGGCAGCAAAGTGCTCTGACTTGCTCACCATGGAGCAACAGAACCAATCTCTGTGACCAGTAGATCAATTACTCAGGGGCTGATCATGATCCAGAGGGAATATCCTGAAAACACAAACTTTGGAGAGACAGTACAAGTGCTGAGTCTCAGGTACCCCACCCCGTACCCTGATTCAGCCACCAGACAAAGGGTGTGGCCAGAAAAGGACAAGGAAGACCTCTAAAGAGATCAGTCGCGAGTCTGGGGCTAACCCAACCCCTCTCCTCCCCAGCAATCCTCTGAACATCGTACCCACACGTCTGGGGCACAGCTGAGAGGCAAGAACCCAGGCAGAGCCTGGATGTCAGCCTCAATAGAACTCTCCTCCGGGATAGGCCTGAATGGGGCACCACCCACAAGTACATTCCTGGGGAAGAGACAATCCCACACCTCCCCACTGGAGGGGATCCCCTTGGCCATCTGAGAGTAGCAGGGGAGTATTGCAGCCCCACCCACCTCCACTGCCCCTCCTTCTTCCCTAGTCAGGACACTGGAGAGAGCGAAAGAGGCAGAAGTGCTGCAAGAAATAGCAGAGAAGTGGACGAGAGGAACAATTACAGAAACTGACACAAGAGAGCAGGGTTTTTTCTGTCTTTTTTAATTAAAAAAAAATTTTTGCCTTTTTGTTACTTTTTCCATTTTTAAAAATATTTTTTCTTCATGCATGAAGGTGTATGTGAGGGGTTGGTCTGCATTCTCCCCCTTTTATTCTGTCTATGTGAATGATTGAGTGTTCATATTTCCGTTTATTTTGTTTTTGTCGTTTTGTTTTTGTTCCTTTGTTCTTCTCTTTTTAAAAAAGTTTAGGGTGGGTGTGAATATATGTGTGTGAGTTCAATATGAATTCCATTTTTTTCTTTTTTTTCTTCCTGTCTTTCTCTTCTTCTTGTCCATTCATTTTGGTGGTAGGCATGTGTGTGTGTGTTTTTAATTTTCCCAGGGATTTTGTTTTTATTTGTTTTGTTTCACCTTGTTGTTAGTACAGTTTGTTTTGGGGTGTGTGTGTGTGTGTGTGTGTGTGTGTGTGTGTGTGTGTGTCTTTGTGTGTTCAACTGTTTTTTGCATTGGTTTCTGCTTTCATTGTTCTGTGTTTTTTCATTTTGAAAATTTTTTCCATCTTATTCCATTCTATTTTCTCTGTTCTCCTCATTGCTGCCACTGTATCATGGACTCAGGGGCACACACATGTACCCATTAAATCATCATATAGAGTGGTGGGGGGTAATGGGTCTCAGGGAACATATACCACAATCAGTGAACATTGTGATATGCAAGTCACTTCTGAATCCTAACACCCCATCCTCTCCTTATTCGACTTTCAAAACTACAGGAGATAGCAAAGCTTCCCACCCACAGTCCTGCTTCAAAATAGAACAAATCCCGAGCCCGGATCATGGAAAAATAGAGGGCTGAGCAAACATCAGAAGTGACAGTCTCTCCCACTGCCACTGAATAATGGAACTAAAGAGAAAAGAACGAGATCTGTCACAAATAAGGAAACACCAGCAGAAGACCATGGGCAATTTCAAATGTAACAGAGAGAAAAGACCTTCCAAATCAGACCTTGTCCAAACAATGGAAGTCACCAAGGCCTGACCACAGAACATGACGGGGATTAGGGAATGGATGGGAAGAGTGAATAAGACTCAAGAAAGACAAGATGCAACACTGAAGAACTTGTAACAAAGATTTTGGCCATGAAAAATTTCATCCAGGAAATAATTAAAAAGATGAAAAGCATGAAAAGCAGAATGAATCTAGCAGAAGAAAGAATCCCAGAACTTGAAGACCAGAACATAGAATCAACCTGATCTATAAAAAAGATAGAAAGAAAACTCAGAAAGAAAGAGCAAAGCCTAGAAGAGATGTGCGATTATATCAAGAGGCCAAACCTATGCCTCATCAGTATCCCAAAAGGAGAAAGGGAAATGGAGAACACTTTGTAGCAAGTATTCCAGAAGGTTATCCAAGAAAACTTTCCCCATCTCACCAGAGATGTGACCAGCCAAGCACATAGATACTGAGAACTCCCACAAGACATCAAACTCCCACAAGACATCAACCCTAGACACATAGTAATTTGCCTACACAAAGTAGCCATGAAAGAAAAAATCTTAAAGGCAGCAAGAGAGAACGGTCAGACTACCTGCTGGGGAAAACCATGAAGAATAGAAGCAGACCGATCGGTAGAAACACTAAAAGCAAGCAGAGAGTGAAGTCCTATATTTAAAGTCCTCAAAGATAAACGATTTCAACCAAGAATTTCCTACCCCACCAAGCTCAGCTTCATCAGTGATGGAGAATTAAAATCCTCCCCAGACATCCAACCCCTAAGACCAGCTCTACAGGAGACACTTAAAAAGATATTAAGCACAGAATAAAGGGAAAATAAAGAATGATCACACACTTTCCAAGATAACAGCAGAACACAGAATCAACAGAGAATACATTGTAAAATCATACTAGAAAATACACACATAAATCAAACCCAAAGCTAAAAGAAAACAAGCAAAGAAAAAACTTTATAAGAACCACATGACAGAGATAAACAATCACATTTCAGTAATCAGCCTGAATGTGAATTAACTAAAAGCAACACTGAAAACACACAGAATGGCAAACTGGATAAGACACCATGACCCAATCATTTGCTACATCCTGCAAGCTCATCTCACCACAAGGGACACACAGGCTCAAAGTTAAAGGATGTAAAATGACTTTCCAGGTAAATGGATCACAAAAGAAGGCAGGAGTCACTATCTTAGTATCAGACAAAAGAACCTTTAAGATATCAAAAATTTTAAAAGATCCAAAAGGACACTACATAAAGATAACGGGTTCAGTCCATCAACAAGAAAATGTCCATCCTAAACATACATGCATCCAATACAGGAGCACCAGCATTTATAAAATCACTACTAAGGAAACTAAAAAAAAAAGATATTGACTCTGACACTATTATAGCAGGGTAATTGCATACTCCCACTAACAGTCACAGATACATCATTGAGGCAAAAAATCAGCAAGGAGATCCGAACGTAAACTTGACACTTGACCAAAAGGACTTTATAGATACCTACAGATTATTCCACCCAACACACAGAATATACATTCTACTCATCTCCACATGGAATGTCCTCTAAGATTGATCACATACCCAGCCATAAATCAGACATAAACATATTCCATAAGGTTGAAATATTGCCAGGCACCTTCTCAGACCACAGTGGAATAAAAATAAATATCAACACCAACAGAATTTCCCCAACGCCCACAAAGACATGGACACTAAACAGCATGATACTGAACAACCACTGGGTCAACACTGAAATCAAAGGAGAAATTAAAAGATTCCTGGAAACGAATGAAAATGAAAAGACATCTTACCAAAACCTCTGGGATGCCATGAAATCAGTTTCGAGAGGGGAATTTATATCTCTAACAGCACACATCAAGAAAATGGAAAGACCACAAGTTGAAAGCCTAACAAATCACCTAAGAGAGAAAGAAAGAGAAGACCACCAAAACTTCAACTTTAGCAGAAGAATACAAATGACCAAAATAAGAGACCAAATATGGAACACAGAAGACAAAAATATCATAGGAAACATCAACAAATCAAAAAGCTGGTTCTTTGGAAGAATCGACAAGATTGATGGACCCTCTAGCCAGAATGACCAAGAAAAGGAGAGAAAAAGCCCAAATAAACACAATCAGAAATACCTAAGATGAAATCACAACTCACCCCAAAGAAATACAAACGACTATCAGAGATTACTACACACAGCTGTATGGAAGCAAACTTGATAACCTAAACACAAGGGAGGACTTTCTGACATCGCACAACCTCCCCAGGCTGAAAGAAGAAGACTTTGAGACACTAAATAGATAAATAACTAACCAGGAAATTGGCACTGTCATAAGAAAATTACCCACCAAAAAAAGCCCTGGACTGTACAGCTTTCCAGCAGAATTCTACAAAACATTCAAGGAGGAGCTGATACCAATCCTATTGAAAGGATTCCAGGCAATTGAGAAAGATGGAATTCTACCCAAATCATTTTACGAAGCTAACATCACACTGATACCCAAGCCAGGTAAAGATCCAACACAAAAAAAGAGAATTACAGACCAATATCCCTACGAACATAGATGGAAAAATCTACAACAAGATTCTAGCAAAAGGATCCAAAAACACATCTCAAAAATCATCCACCATGACCAAGTAGGCTTCATCCCCAGGATGCAGGGCTGGTTCAACATTTGCAAGACCAAAAACATAATTAAAGATATCAACAGATGTAAAAACAAGAACCACATGATGATCTCATTATATGCAGAAAAAGCTTTTGATAAAATCCAGCATCCCTTCTTGATAAAACCCTCAAACACCTAGGTATAGAAGGAACAAACCTCAAAATAGTAAACGCCATCTATGATAAACCCACAGCTGGCATATTGCTAAATGGACAGAAACTAGAAACATTTCCCCTGAAAATTGGAACAAGACAAGGCTGCCCACTCTCATCCCTCTTGTTCAACATTATGTTGGAAGTCCTAGCTAGGGCAACTAGACAAGAGAAAAAGATCAGGGATATCCAAATGGGAAAAGAGGAAGTCAACTATCCCTCTTTGCTGACGATATGACTCTATACCTTGAAAATCCAAAGGAATCTGTCAAAAACCTGCTTGCACTGATAAAGGACTTTGGCAAAGTCTCAAGGTACAAGATTAATGTGCAAAAGGCAATTGTATTCTTATACACCAACAACAGGCAGGCGGAGAACCAAATAAAAAAGCACACTCTCATTCACAATAGCCAAAGAAAGAAAGAGAAAGGAAGAAAGAAAGGAAGGAAGGAAGGAAGGAAGGAAGGAAGGAAGGAAGGAAGGAAGGAAGAAAAAGAAAGACAGACTCGGCATCTTCCTAACCAGAAAAATGAAAGACTTTTACAATGAGAACTACAAAACACTGCCTAAAGAAATCCAAAAAGACACAAACAAATGGAAAAATATTCCATGCTCATGGATGGGAAGAATCAACATTGTTAAGTTGTCCATCTTACCAAAGACAATCTACAGATTCAATGTAATACCCATTAAATTACCAACATCATTCTTCTCAGACCTGGAAATGGAAATACAGAAATACATACAGAGACATAAATGACCACAAATAGCAAAAGAATCCTAGGAAAGAAACAAAGCAGGAAGTATCACACTTCCAAACTTCAAACTTTACTATAAGGCTACAGTAATCAAACAGCCTGGTATTGGTATAAGAACAAGCACATAGACCAATGGAAAAGGATAGAGATTCCAGAAGCAAAGCCTCAATTTCTCAACCAACTCAACTTTGACAAACCTTCCAACAAGCACTGGGGAGAGTGCAGGGAAAACTGGCTGGTCACATGCAGAAGATTGAAACAGGAGCCCTACCTATCACCATCCACAAAATCTAACTCTAAAAGGATCAAAGACCTACACGTAAAACCTCAAACTATAAGAAAATTAGAAAACACAGGCGAAATCCTTATGAAAATTGGGACTGGCAACCAATTCCTGATCAGAAAGTGCCCATACCTTAAGAAACAAGATAGACAAGTGAGACCTCATCAAACTGACGAGCTTCTGCAAAGCAAAAGAAAACATCGAGAAAGCAGGGAGACAGGCCACAGAATGGGAAAAAAAAATTTGCCAACTCTATTTCTGACAAAGGCCTAACTCCTAGGATCTACAAGGAACTCAAACGTGTCGAAAGAAAAAAAAACAAACAGACCCATTAAAAAGGGGGAAAGAGACATGAATAGACACTTCTCAATAGAAGATATACGGGCAGCCAACAGACACATGAAAAAGTGCTCAGCCTCACTCATCATCAGAGAAATGCAAATCAAAATCACATTGAGATACCACCCAACCCCAGTAAGAATGGCCATCACTAATAAAACAAACAACAACAGATGCTGGCGAGGATGCAGAGGAAAAGGAAAGCTTCTACACTGCCGGTGGGAATGCAAACTAGTGCATCCTCTTTGAAAGACAGTGTGGCGATTTCTGAAAGAACTAGAAATTGACCATCCATATGATCCAGCAATCCCCCTATTGGGAATATACTCGGAGGAACTCAAATCATTCTACAGAAAAGATACCTGCACATGCATGTTTGTTGCAGCTTCATTCTCAACAGCAAAAACATGGAACCAACCATGCTGCCCATCGAAGCTGGACTGGATTTTAAAAATGTGGTACATACGCACAATGGAGTATTATGCAGCCATAAAGAAGGACAAACTTATGGACTTTGAAGCAACCTGGATGGATTTAATGCCTATCATACTCAGTGATCTTTCACGGAAACAAAGAACAAAGTACCTTATGTTCTCACTCATAAGGGGACCTTGAATAATTATCATAATACTATAAGGAAGGGACTGGCAATTGAGGGAAACTTCCAGGGGATGGAGGGGCACATCTCATCAACAAGGGTACCTCCATAATGAACATTTGTATACCTAACCCTGAATTGTTCCCCAGCATCTTTCAAATAAAGAGAAAAAAGAGAAATGTAAGAATATAAAACTCCAGAGAGAAGAAACGATAGAACAAGAATCAATTTGACATCCATCTTCTCAATAGGAACACTGATTTCAAGAAGAAAACAAAACAATATTTTCAAAGCATTAAAAGGAACTAGAATGTAGAAGTCTAGCCACAGTCATTCACTACTGTAACCACAGAATATGCTAAAATGGTTGGGTGGGTGTGAAGAGATTTTATTCCCTAATCACGATGCCATGAAATTAGTAGTTATCAATACAGATACAGTTTGCAAAATTCCCACCCGTCTGGAAATAATCCCTATTTCAAGAGGAATACATATAGAAAAATACAAAATAGTGGTAAAAAATAATGAAATCACCATGAGTTGAAATTTGAGAGACATAGGTAAAGCGGTATTTAAAACGAAAATGTACAGCGTTTAAATAATACATTTATCACTCAGCCCAAAAGGCTGAAAATAAGTGAGGCAAGCATTCAACTCCAACATTTAGAAAAAGAGCAACAGAGTTACAAGACGAGGACACAAAGTTCTTGAAACAGAGAAAAGTCACAACAGAGATGATGAACAAAACCCAAAGCTTGTTCTCTGAAAAACAAACGTCTGATAAAACGTGCAAGCATAGATGATATGCTGACAAAGCACAGGATCTGAAAGAGGAAACGACTGCCTAAGTGACTGAAAATATCAAAAGAATATTGTGAGCTAGAAAGTTTAAAAACCTACATATAAGTTTGAGCTGGGTGTAACACAAGAAATACATCGTTTTAACAAAACTATAACCATTGAAGAAATTAAAAATAACATGCCCTATTCTCCCTAAAAACGGCTCAAATTCACACGGTTTTACAGGGTGAGATCACCAAACTTTGAAGGACCTAAGAATCTCTCTCTTGGGCAAGCAGTTTCCGAAAATAGCAAAAGGGAGAACTCTGCCTGAATTATTTGTGTAATGCGAGTATACCCTTAATTTCAAGATCAGATAAGAAAAGAAAATTACAGTCTTGCTCATTTGGATTTCCTAAGCAAATATTAACTTACTACATCCAAAAGTGTATTTGCAAAATGTATGATGGGCATGGTGGCTCATGCCTGTAATCCCAGCACTTGGGGAGGATTGCTTGAGCCCAGGAGTTTGAGACCAGTCTGGGCAACGTAGTGAGACCGTGGTGGTACACACCTGTTGTCCCAGCTACTCAGGTGGCTGAGGCAGAAGGGTCACCTAGGTTGAGGCTGCATTGAGCCATGATCACGCCACTGCACTCCAGCCTGGGTGACAGAGTGAGACTCCGACTAAAAAAAAAAAAGTATCATGGACAAGTAGAATGCAAGGATCACTGAAAATTATAAAAACATCAAGATAAATGGCCATTAGACAAGAATGAAACCTTTTAAAATTTTGATAACCTTTATATACCAATAATTTACTGTGAACAGATAAGCCCATTTTTTATTAAACAGAGCTTTGCTCTGTAGCCCAGGCTGGAGCACAGTGGTGCAATCACAGCTCACTGCACCTTGAACTCCTGGATTCAAACAATCCTCCTGCTTCAGCCTCTGGAATATTGGGGACTACATGTGCACATCACCAGCTCAGCTAATTTTAAAATTGTACATAGAGACAGTGTCTCACTATGCTGCCCAGGCTGGTCTTGAATCCCTGGCCTCAAGTGATCCTCCTGCCTCACCCTTAAAGCCCTGGGATTGTAGTTGTGAGCCACAATGGCTGGCCAAGAGAAACTATTAATAGCTTTAGTCTCTGAAACAAGACAAGATGTCAACACTTTCAGTATAGAACTAGAGGTCCTGACCAATACAATAATACATGAAAAAGGAATAAAAAGAATAAGGGTAGAGAAAGAAGGGACAGGAAGCCAGTTGCAGACATGGAAAACCCAACAGAATCAAGCGACAAACCAATTAGAACTAATTAGTGATGTCAACACATTTGCTAGCTACAAAGCCAGCTTACAAAGCTTAATAGTGTTCTTTATAATCAATTAGAATATAATTGGTGGACTAACCAGTTTTCAGACGCAAAACATTTGAAATAGGAAAGTACCTATCCAAAGAATTAAGTTTTTGATGGCAAATTTAAATATGGGGGACATGCAAAAAGATTTTTAGACACTACTCAAATAACACAGGTCATAAGGGGAAAATGGATGCTTGTGACCACATTAAGAATTTCTGTTTAATGAAGGACACTATAGACTAAAGAGACAGATTGATAATAGATTTGCTACCTTTAAAACTGACAGGAAAATTTCTAGAATATACCAAGGACTACCACAAATCAAGAGG